>OOFC01015023.1:0-18040 GCA_900323345.1 Pseudochromis fuscus
GGAGCGTATTCACAGCACCCCTTGGAGCAAAGGGGTAGGCGTGGTTTTTAACAAAACAACAAGGAAGCATGGCACCGAAAAAAGTCCCCCACAAATGTAAGCACTCTGCACACAAGAATGTATCCAAAAAATAAAACCTGTTCTGTACTATGATTAGAAATAGCCTACATTTACCGACGATGGCGGCTTTTTCGCTGTCCGACATATAGCTATCGCTAATCGTAACTCTTTACGGCTCCGCACAATTCTTCGCCTTGACGAAGAAAGGCGAACGAATAACGTCCAAAAAAGACAGCAGCAAGTTGCACTTCCGAAGGCATGACGACCTGCTAACTACAGAAATGAGCAGAAAGGAGTCCTTAGCAACGGACGCTACAAGATAACGTCATATTTATGAGACGGAGCGAGGGGCGTCCCATTTTTAAGGATTGGCAACGTACCCCTTCGCCTTCGCCCTCTGTGCCAAGGCGTAGGGGAAGGGGCGAGGTGTAGGGCCAAGGGGAAGGTGAAGGGCCAAGGGGGAGAATTGAGATTGGGCCTAAGTGTAGTAGAGGGAAGATAAAGTAGGATGATGTCCAAATGTTGAGACAAAAGCGTTGAATAAGTGTATTTTAATTTCATTTTCATTTCTTTAATTTACAGCTAAAGCTAATATTATCTAAATCAAAGTCAGCTTTATTGTCAATACTGCTAGCTATACAGGACATACTACATGGTTACGTTAATATAAGGCATATAAAAAGTCTTCAACACTAAGCATCCATGCAATAAAAATACATATAAGGACTTGTAGAAATGAGCCAAGCTAAATTTAACCTAAAACCTTCTATTTTATCTTGTGTGATTCACTGATTTATTGAAGTGCAACTGTTTTCTTCTTCGTCCTGTTTCTGGTATATTTAAATTTCTTTTTTTTTTTTTTTTAAAGGATTCACTTTCTGTGCTGCATGTCATACATACAGTAATGTTTTTGTGCCCCCTGCAGGTCAGGATGGGACATTGCAGTCTTTCTCCACCGTTCACGAGCGTTTCAACAAGTGTCTTGGTCACGGTCAGTTCAGACCTTCATCGTCCTGAAGAACAGAAACACCCTATTTTGGAAAAAGTAGTTTAATAGACTTAAATGGTTTTAATGAGATACTGTTTTTAAAGGTTCCATCAACAAGAAGAAAGAGCAGAAGAAGAAGAAGGGGCTGTCCTACGAGGAGCTGCGTCTTCCCGCCATCACGGCGTTCTCCTCCGGTGGGTGCTCTGACACACCCACACAGACCTCCACAGAAATTTAATCTGAGCATCATCTGACGACCTTGTTCTCTCTCTGTTGATTGACAGCTGCCACCCGACAGTCAGACTGGGACAGCATCGTCGCGTGTCACCGCGGTCGCTTGGCAACTACCACATGGAACTACCAGCGGTGCACCATGGGAGCTCACCATCTGCAGCCGCCAGCGGTTCGAAGGGACGCTGTTGCCACGGTAACAGCATCTGTTATGTCTGTTGTTCTGCAAGCTTCGCCCCCTGGTTCTTTTAAAGAACTTCCTGTCTCTGTTCGCAGGCTGTCGAGATCACGTCATGTGGTAACTTTGCTGTGATTGGCCTGTCGTGCGGTCGCGTTGACGTCTACAATCTCCAGTCCGGCATGCACCGTGGTTGCTATGGTGACAATGAGAAAGGTGTGATTATAGGTGTGTTTATTGTCTGTGACCGGTTCACAGTGTGTCTTCCTGTTATCAACCTCACCTCCTCTTCCTCCAGCTCACAACGGTGTGGTGCGAGGCGTTGCCACGGATACCCTAAACCAACTGACCCTCACGGCTGGCGCTGATTTGCTGCTGAAGTTCTGGCGCTTCAAGACAAGGAAACAGGAAGAAGAACTAAAGCTAAACGCAGGACCGGCTAGAATGATGCTACACAGAGACAGGTAGCTAACAGTTAGCATGATGCTACACAGAGACAGGTAGTGAACAGTTAGCTTTTCACAGATGAGTAACCATGTTTTTCCTTTTCTTTTATTTCAGCGGAATGCTAGCATTAGCGCTGGATGACTTCACACTAGTGGTTGTCGACATAGAAACCAGAAGAGTTGTCAGGAAATTTGCAGGTCACCATGGCAACATCAACGACATGGTGGGTTCAGTGAGGCCAAAGCAGCTAACAATGCTCCCACTGTGGCACTGTGATCATTTCAGTACATTTATTTTATTATTACCTTCCTCCTCAGACGTTCAGCCCTGATGGCCGTTGGCTGGTTACTGTGGCAATGGACTGCACCATTCGTACCTGGGACCTCCCCTCTGGAAGGTAAGAATGGATGATTCCACTGATGACAATGTAAATATGTCAGTATTTGAAGTTTCACTCATTAAACCAAAAACTTTATTTAAACTTTTAACTGGACCCTTTAAAGTTTATAGTCCAGTAATTGGCTCAAAGCACAGTTAATAAAAATTTTCCTCTTTTTCTCCCCTCAGTCTCGTTGACTGCTTCCTGGTTGCCACGGCGCCCGTAGGCCTGTCCCTGTCACCAACTGGAGATTTCCTGGCGACGGCACATGTTGACAGTCTAGGTGTTTACCTCTGGTCAGTGCAGCCTTTAGTTATCTCTCACCTTTTCCTATTTTAAGGTGACATCACTGAATCCTGTAGCAGCCAATCACAGTGCAGCTCTCCTCCCTCAGGACCAATAAGAGTCTGTGTGGGCCTGTAGGGCTCCGCCCCCTCCCAGCTGACTACCAACCAACTGTAGAAACATTGCCGGGCGTCACAGCAGAGGAGACAGAACAGGATGTGACGTCAGAGGAGTCTGATGATGCATACCAGTCAGCTGAACAGTTGGGGGCGGAGCTTGTGACTCTGTCTCTGCTGCCGGAGTCTCGGTGGAAAAGTCTGCTGCACCTAGACGAAATCAAGGTGAGCGTCACCTGCTGACACCTGAATCTCCTTCTGGTTCTCTTTAGGCCTTTAGTCCGCACGGAGATGAAACCAGTTACATTTTGAAACATTTATCGTAAATGCAACATCTTCTTAAGAAATGTGTGTGTCCCATAGACTGTTTATAGAAATGGACAAAGCTTGTTTTCAAGTCAAGAGGTCGGCATTTTGTTTGGAGCCAGAAGTGACCATATTTGGATATGATGGAAGGAGTGAGGAGGCGGGCCTAACCCTTGAACCCGAGACCACTGCCCAAATGTATGAGATTTGAGTTCAGTGTTGTTCTCATTGGACACCAGGCTTGTCAATCTAGCTAACCACGCCCCCAAGTGTTCCGCTTTTTGAAGCCTAATATCTGGGACCCATTTTCAGAAATGGTTGTTTTCTGCCTCCCAGAAATCCTCTCTGTGTGGACGAAATGGGCCCTTAGTTTTAGTTTCAGACTCTCTGATGCTCAGTGTAACACGATGTTGTTGTTTTTGTTGTTTTTTACAGAAAAGGAATAAACCTGTGGCGCCCCCTGCTGCTCCGGCTGCTGCTCCATTTTTCCTGCCAACAATTCCTGGTCTCACACCTCAGTTTGCGACGCCAACGCCATCTGAACAAACACAGGTAGAGCAACATGAGAATAAACCACAGATGAACATGGGATGTTGACAGTAATGCATCTCCATGGCAACTGACTGCTGTACCGCTGCTTCCATGGAAACCAGTCACAGGATAACTGGAAAATTATTCTGTTGTCTAGTTTTGTGAAACAGCTTCCTGAGCCACCATAGTCTATAGTACATGAATACTTCTATTTATAGTAGTAGTAACTTGTGTGTGTGTGTGTGTGTGTGTGTGTGTGTGTGTGTGCCTGTGTGCCTGTGTGCCTGTGTGCCGCAGTCGAAGGTCTTGTCCTGGGGTTTGTTGGCTCAGAGGTCGGAGTTCAGCTCTGCTCTGGAGTCAGCTCTGAAGTCTGGATCATGTGAGTTTGATCCCCTTTAACCAAATAAAAGAGTTTATTTACCGTCACATCACAGATTTCAAAATAAAAGCTTCATCTAGTTTAGTGTTACATGACAGACATCACTCAGGAACTGTTAAATGAATGATTTTTGTTACATTTTCTCTTTGTTTATGCATTTCTTCATTTACATTAATTCCTTAAATTATTATTTTGTTATTCTAAATATGGTAACTTATGGTACTTTTACTTGCAGTGATAATACTTTTTATTTGTTTATTACTTATATTTATTCCCAAACCTGTTATTTTAAAGTTTGAGCCAAAATATCCAAATATTTGTATTTTTTTAAGTATTAAAAATTACAAAAAATGGTCTTTAATTAATATTTTAATACTTATTTGACCAAATCTCTTTAAAAGTTTTACTTTCATTCATCAACGTTTTATTTATAACATTTTTACTGAAACTGTTAATCTGATATATTCTGATATAAAATCAATACCCTGTGCAGATGACGAACCACTGCGCCTCCTGAAGGATTGTGGGCCGGCGGCGATCTCCGTCGAGCTCACATGTCTAACACCAGAGGGCGGCGGAGACAACAGCCTCCTGCTTGCCTTCATTCACATGATTGACAGCATGTTGGAAAGTGGGCGGGACTTTGACCTAGCCCACGCTTACCTGGCACTTTTCCTGAAGGTCAGCCAATTAGAGGGCAGCAAAACCAAAACCAAAACATTTCACTTTGACCTGGTGGTCTCATATTCTTGAGTTTCCTGTTTACCATCAGTTTTTTGTTTTTGTTTTTCAGCTCCATCTGCGCACGTTGTCGCAGGACACTGTTGCCATGCCAGCATTGCTCCGCCTCTCGTCCCGACTGGAGGCCGGTTGGGCAGAGCTACAGGCATCATTTGACCAATCATTGTGTCTGCTATCTTACGCCAAGAGCGCACTGCTGTAACACACACAGAGTTTTGAATTTTATTAAAGTTGTTTGTTGTTGATTCGTCTTTCTGTGTTTTTATTTTAAGTTTTGATTTCCACAATTCCACAAGGATGTATTTAGGTCTTTCCTGTTTTTATTACTTTATGTAACTGAGTACATTGAGTACTCAGTTACATAAGTACTTGTACTTTTTACTGAGCTAAGGCAGTACTGACCATAGAAATGGATGAAGCAACCATGACGTCATCTGTTGGTTTAATGACTGAAGCAGGAGTTTGGTATTTGAATGTCACCATGTTGGTTGTTTGGAGCCAGAAGTGACCATATTTGGACATGAAGGCAGGAGTGAGGAGGTGGGTTTAAACCTTGAACCTGAGGTTGCTGGTCAAACTGTATGAGACTTGACTTCAGCACTATTGTCATTGGAGAGCAGACCTGTCAATCAAGCTAACCACGGCCCTAAATATTCCTCTATTTGAAGTCTAATATCTAATTATGATTTTTATTTCTGATGGACCACCAGATCACTGAGAAGAAGAGTTGACTTAAAGAAACTTGAGAGGTAATGGAGTCAGGTTGTCATGGTAACCAAGTCAGTAAACGTGGACCTCTTTTTTTTTGATGAATCAATCTGTGCATTTATGATGTTGATGACTGATTATTAATCCTAATTTATTGATCACGTGTGGAACATAAGAAAGAAAAAAAAAAAACCTCACTCACAGCGAACCTCACGTGACCCACATCCTCTACCTCCGCTGAGTCAGCTGAACCAAACCGGAATCAAAACAAACTGCAGTGCGCAGGCGCAGGCGCAGCGGCAGCCGGAGCTCGTGCTGTGCGGGGACCAAAGATCATAAAGTTAGTTTACAATGTTCAAACGTTTGTTTTAGTCTTATTTTTCTTTCAGTTTAGTCTTATTTTTGGGGGGAAACTGAAGTCACTCGGTGTCGTCACAAGAGACTGCAGCCGAGCGCGAGACCAACTGCTGTTTGTCCAACCAGGAAGTGAGGAAGATAAGATAAGGTCTGAGTTTACTTTAAAATGCAAAGTTTGTGCAAGTTTTATTCGCTCACCAAGTATTTTCTGTTTCAGAACGGTAGATAGTTTTCATGTGGAGTGTTTAACCTTCAGCAGTCATCTGTGGAGGAGACTCTAGAAGAAGAGGAGGAGGAGGAGCCCTGATGTTACTGAACAAACTGCGGATGTTCTGAGAATAATACAAACGTGGCTAAAACTCTACATTATTTGATTATCATCTTACTACTGGTCACTGAGAATACTTCAGATCAGCTGGTGTTTAGCTGTAATTCTTTTAGAAAAAAGCAATCTGACAGAATTATTTTGATGATTAGAATAAATGAATTGTTTCTCTATTATGAGGAAATTCATTTATTAAGCAAATCACTGTGGTGAATTGTAGTCAAACATTGATGTGTATTAGAGATGGACGTAGTCACTGTAGCGACTCTCATTCTGAAGTGAGGAGTTTGGCATTTGAACGCTGCCATTTTGATTTTGTGGAACCAGAAGTGACCATATTTGGTTATGAAGGGAGGAGTGGGGAGGCGGGTCTGACCCTTGAACCTGAGGACACTGTCCAGTGTGTATGAAAGTCAAGTTCAGTGATGAATCAGCCTCCAAATCACATGTGAATCATTGGACACTAAACTAGTCACTCCCCTAAACGTTCCTGTTTTTCAAGACCTAATATCTTCTTAATGATGAAATGATCTTCAGATGGGCCAGCAGATCACTGAGAAGAAGAGTTGACTTTAACTAATGACAGAATTACTTGTATGTATTGACATAGTATTATTATTGAAAATAAGTTAATTTTTGATTTGAAGTCAATTAGAGGCAGAGTTTTTTGAGCAAACATCTAGTGGACAACGGTGGTGTTGCATTTTTTTCTTCTTCTGCAGCTTTTGGCCCCTCGTTTCCCATAATGCAACTGGATGGTGTTTTAGATCACTTGCATTTTGCTGTTGAACTTGAAGTGTGTAAATAGTTTTGTTTGTTTGACATCGCAGTGATGAAGAGGAACCGGGTGTTGGCTCTGCTGGTGGCTGGCGTCTTCTGTGTGGCAGTGATGTCACTGTACCGCATGCTGGAGCTGATGCAGCGGGAGGGGCCTCGACATGAGAGGGTGACACCTGTTGGACAGGTGGACGAGGTGCTAAACAAATAATGACTCCCGAGTATCTTTAGAAAAAATAGTTTTCTAAATGTTAACATGTAGAAGAAAACAAATAAAAGGTTGAATATAATACATCAGACTGAGTTGAATGAACCAATCACATATTTGCTTTCAGGATCTGTCACGCCTCCAGGAGAAGATTGACAGGTTGGAGCGTCTCCTCAGCGAGAACAATCGTATGGTTGCTACACTGCGTGACTCTCTGCTCAATCACAAAGCATCAATGGAAAAAAGAGAGGGAGGGACCAATGTCAGTTTAGGCTCTACCCACATACAAGGTGACCTGCTTCCTGGCTGCCGATTGGCTGACGAGATAAAGGATGGCACTGATGGAGTGCAGGTTAGGTTTTATATTTTATTGCGAAACTTAATTTTACTTCCTTGTATTTTTAAGCATTATTGTAAATAACTTAAAAATACAAATAAGAAAGTGGAACTATAAGTAGAATATATTTTAAAGTAGTCTGTTTTTTGGGGGGGTTTTTTACAGTTAGATTTTTATGTTTTCAGTTGTTTGTTTGAGGTGAATTTAATGTATTGTTATGTATTATTTATCTCTCAGCTGCTGGATGTTTACGACCTCCTGCCCTTTGATAACCCCGATGGGGGTGCCTGGAAACAAGGCTTTGAGATCAGTTACCGTGGCGATGAGTGGGACGAGCAGCCGCTGGAAGTCTATCTGGTTCCACATTCCCACAACGACCCCGGTGAGCGCCAAGCGAGACATTTTGTTTTCTGTTTTTTATTTTGGTGACTTACACAAGCTTCTGGTTTCAGGCTGGTTGAAGACATTTGACGGATATTATCAGGACCAGACCAGACACATCCTCAACAACATGCTGATCAAACTGAACCAGGACAGCAGGTACTTCCTGTCTGACTGACTGTGCTACAGTAAGGGACTGTTGATTACACTGATAACGGGTGTTTGTCTGTTCATCAGGATGAAGATCATTTGGGCAGAAATCAGTTATTTTTCAAAATGGTGGAACGAGATTGATGAGCAGAAGAGAGAGATGGCGAAACGGTAACTTTCATTTCTGTTGTTAATTATTATTTGTTTAACAAGTCCCCCCCCAACAAAACAAAACATATAAAAAAATACAGTATTTACTTTCATTGACTTTTTGTGGTTTGCTGAAGATGAAGGGTTAAACAAAGTAAAGGTTGTAAAGATTTTTGTTTAAAGCCTCAAAAAATCCAACCCAGTAGATCATTTTATATTTCAAAATTTAATTAAGTTTTTTGTTTTGTAATTTTTAAATTTTGTTTTATTTTTGTATTTTATTTCTGTTGTCTTTCAATTTATAAGTATTGTTTTATTTTTATTTTATTTTGTATTTTTTATTTAATTAGATTTTATATTTTTTGTTCTGTTTATATGTTTTTATTTTATATTATTCTTTATTTTATTTCAAGTGTTAGTTTTTTATTTTCCACATGCTTATACTGAAATTTATGTGTTTGTATTTCTTGTTCTGTCGCTGCTGCTCTATGATTGGTCAGCCTGGTGGGGGCGGGGCAGTTGGAGCTGGTGACCGGTGGCTGGGTGATGGCGGACGAGGCAAACTCCCATTACTTTGCCATGCTGGATCAGCTGATGGAGGGACACCAGTGGCTGCAGAAACACCTGGGTGAACTTCACTTTCCTGCCCACCCTCTGTGATGCCACGTGTCCTTCGCTGTGTGTTTAATCTGCAAAACTTTGTTTGTGCAGGCGTGAAGCCAAGCAGCGGCTGGGCCGTGGATCCATTTGGCCACTCCCCCTCTATGACTTATCTGTTGAAGGGGGCGGGGATTAACAACATGGTCGTCCAGAGAGTTCACTACGCCGTGAAGAAGCACTTCGCCCGGCAACAAACACTTGAGTTTCTATGGCGACAGAGCTGGGGTGACTTTTTTTTTTTTTTTTTCCCTGATTTTATCTCCCGATGGGGATGAAGGAAACACTGACTGTGTCTGAAGTGTCTAACTCCACCCATTTTCTGTGTCTCAGACACCTCCCCCCGCAGTGACATCACATGTCACATGATGCCGTTCTACAGCTACGATGTGCCACACACATGTGGTCCAAACCCAGCAGTGTGTTGTCAGTTCGACTTCCACCGCCTGCCGGGGAGGCGGGTCTACTGTCCATGGAGGGTCCCACCGCAGCCAATCACAGAGGAGAACATTGCAGAGAGGTGGGCGGGGCCATAGAGAACAATAATGAAGAATTACTGTTATTTTCATTATTAATTTACTTTAGTACAAATAATTAAAATGTATTTACAACTGATACAATTTGTTCTTTAACCTGATGAGTTTTTAAATGGAGTTTTGTGACTAATCTGGTCAAGACAAGTGAACTGACCTCCTTTCATCTCGTGGTCGTCTCAGAGCCCTCCTCTTGTTGGATCAGTACCGTCAGAAGTCTCGTCTCTTTCGTTCTCCGGTTCTTCTTGTCCCACTTGGTGACGACTTTCGCTACGTGGAGGCGAGCGAGTGGGACGTTCAGTTCAAGAACTACCAGAAACTGTTTGACTACTTTGACCAGCACCCGGAGCTCCACGTCAAGGTGAGCACCTGGGACACCTGTGAGGGGGCGGGGCATGAGGCTAGTTAATGAAGAAGTGACAAAGCTAGAGATTAGTATTTGAACGTAGACAAGTTGGTTGTTTGGTGCCAGAAGTGACCATATTTGGGTCTGACACTTGGACCTGAGGATGCTACACCGTGTATGAGACTCAAGTTCAGATCTGGTCTCATTGAAAACCTGTCAATCAAACTAACCACGCCTCTGTGTTAACAAACCCGAACGTCTGGTTTCAGGCTCGTTTTGGGACTCTGTCTGATTATTTCTCAGCTCTTCACCAGCGCCTAAACACAAAACAGTTAACGCTGCCAACGCTCCGCGGAGACTTCTTCACGTACGCTGACCGAGACGACCATTACTGGAGCGGATACTTCACATCTCGGCCATTTTACAAGCGTCTGGACAGAATGCTGGAGGCCACACTCAGGTAGCACACCTCACCGCCTCCACGTTGGACAAACTTATTTCTGTTCTGTTTTCATTACCTCACTGAATTTAAATGTTTGATTATTTATTATTCTGTTACTGTGACAGAGCGACAGAAATCCTCTTCAGCCTGACGTTGGCTGATATGCGTCGTTTCCATGGCAATGGAGGCCTGGCGGCAGATTTCCCGGCACATGAACACTTCCAGCGTCTGACGATGGCGAGGCGAAACCTGGGGCTGTTCCAGCATCACGACGCCATTACCGGCACCGGCCGCGACCCCGTGGTGATCGACTATGGCACCAGGTAACTAATTTGGTGGTCGGTTGTGATTTAAAAACAAAGAAGGAAAACCACAAAGAGATTAGTCTGTTAGCATGTGGCAGGTTGACATAGGGCAAAAACTGGCATGTGTATGAATTGTTGTTGGTACTGTTTTTATGAGATTATGTCCCTATAAACATTTATTTTATCTTTGTTTTTATCCTCCTTTAAGTTGGTTCCCATGTGTTTCTAACTAAATTATCGTCTCCCTTTAAAATTACGGGTAAAACCAAACTAGCTGTTGGCCTGTTTTTTTTGTCTCATTTTTTCCCTCCATGCTTTCTATTGAAGGACGGCCTCGTCCCCGGCAGCGGTCGCAGGTACCAGCTCGTTTAGTTAGTGTTTAGCATTTAGCATTAGCCTCCCGTTGTATGTTCTCGTTTAGCTTTAGCAGCTAACATGAATTCCCCATCACTGCAGTTTAGCGAGTATGTTGTTAACATGTTATTTGATTGTTTTAAAACTGTTTTAGTTCGAAAGATTTAAAATGGACAAAGACACAAAGTGGAAAAGTCTAAGTGAAGGTTTGTTTCACAGGTTGTTTCGCTCAATCCTGAACCTGCGCCAGGTGCTTCAAAGCTCCGCCCACTGGCTGCTCCTCTTGGACAAGAGCCAATACCACCACGACCAATCAAAGGCCTTCCTGCAAATGGTGACTCCTCCCCCATCACCTCTTCCCATGTATTTAAATTAAAGACACATTCAGTTGTAAACAGATTGTTTATAGAAATGGATGACGCCAGTGTAACGCCACCATATTGTTTGTTTGGAGCCAGAAGTGACCATATTTGGATATGAAGGTTCAGTGCTGCTCTCAGTGGAGACCAGGCTTGTCGATCAAACGAGTATTGTCGAGTATTTCTTTATTGACAATGCCAATTTTTGAATTGAAGTCAATTGGAGCCACAGCTTCTTGGAACCAGCCTCCAGTGGTTGTTGTGTGTATTGCACTTCTGCATTAGCTTCATTTTTGAGCCCCACTTGCTTCATCTATTTTTATAAACCTTGCAAATCTTTGATTACACTAATAGGATTTTACTAATTGAATTAAGAGGTTCTGTTGTAGTTCAGAAGTTGCTACGAACACTTTTAGAGTTTATGACTCTAATGAATGTTGTGATATTTCACACAGGATGATGTGATCTCAGCCCAGGACTCTCTGCCTCAGAAGACGGTGCTGACGCTCAGTGATGAACCCAGGTAAAAGAAACAGGGCTTATGGACAGAGGGGGCGGAGTCAACGAGTCAAACTTTAGCCTGTGCTTATTGTTTAGCTCTAGCTACTGTTTACCTGAACTGATTGTGTGGATTGTTGGTTTGCAGGTCACTGATTGTCTTCAACCCCACGGAGCAGCTCCGTACCTCTATCGTCAGTGTCATCGTTGACTCTCCGGACGCCCAAGTTGTTGATGCAGAAACAGGTCGACCAATGGCTGCTCAGATCTCTGCAGTGTGGGCGGAGCGGAGCCGAGTGTCTGCAGAGGCTTTCCAGGTGAAGAACAGATCTGTGATTGGTGTATTGATCACAGCCACTTATTTTAACCATCTAAAATGTGCATTCTCTTTCTCCAGCTCTCCTTCGTGGCTGAACTCCCTCCTCTGTCGCTTGTTGCGTATCATGTGACTAAAGCACCAGTTGACTCCACCCCTCGAGCGAGCTACACTGTCCATCGCCGTGGCGCCCCTCCAAACGTCGTGACCAAGCACTTCCAGGTGTCCCCCCTCAAAGAATCGGAGGTTAATGCCCCGCTGTTGCTTAGCAACAAGCACATCCAAATATGGAGTTCCCCGGAAACCGGTCTGCTGCAGGTCAGGCTCTTCAAATTACAAGTTTGAATGACTTCTTGTGTTACAGTAACTTCACAGTTCAGAGACTGAGTGAAAAAAATACTGTCAATATAAATCCTATATATGTTATTAGATTTTATAAAATGTAAATCATCAAACTGATCATTTTTGTATTTATATATGTTGATATGAATTTTTGAATTATAAAAGATCCAATTACTGATTTTGTTTATTGTTATTCATGACTGTATTTAAAAAATGACTTTATGTATAATATATGTAATATTAAAATCATAATTTTTCAGATGAATTCTTCCTGAAACTGAAAATGACTCAGCCCATATCTTTTATTTTGAAATCTAGAAGCTCCGCCTACAGTCCGGTCTGGTCCATCAGGTCCAGGTGCAGTTCCTCTGGTATGGAACCACGAGGAACCGGGATAAGAGCGGAGCATACCTGTTCCTGCCGGGGGAGGAGGGGCCACAGGTAAGAGCCGAACAATCAGACGTGACTGTGTTTGTCTCTGTCTTTCTGTGTGAGTTATTTTGAATTCCCTTTGTCCTTCTGCAGCTCTACTCATCCTTAGAGCCCCCCCTGGTCCGGGTCTCCAGAGGTCCCATCTTCTCTGACATCACTTCCTGTTTCAAACACTTTACGCACACAGTCCGACTCTTCCACCTGGATGGTAACAACTTCATTATTTCCACCATGCAAGTAGTGCCCTGCATTTTGCCTGTCAGGCTCATTAAGGAGCCTGCAGACAGAACTCGGTGCATAATAAAAGTCCTCTGTGTGTCTCGCTGTCCCAGGACATGGTGGGAGATCACTGGAGATTTCCAACACGGTGGACATCAGGTCAGAGGTTAACCGTGAGCTCGTCATGCGGTTTGTCAGTGACGTTGCCAGCGACAACCGATTTTACACTGACCTCAACGGTTTCCAGGTTTTTTCAATCAGCTCATTTCATTGCTGTGAAATTAATAAAAAAACACCAAGAACTCACGTTTTTACTTTATTTGATTGTTACAGATGCAGCAGCGTCGGACTCTTGGGAAGCTCCCCATGCAGGCGAACTTTTACCCAATGACCTCGTCGGCGTTCTTGCAGGACTCGACCAGTCGCCTGTCGCTGCTGTCGGCTCAGAGTCAGGGTGTCGCCTCGCTCAGACCAGGTGAGTCATTGAGCAGCTGGACTCGCCTGCTGCACTGACTTAACTTTGTCTCAGCATCTTACTGGTTAAAATTCTAAATTTCCAAGTTTAAATGCTTTAGTTTCATTTGATTTTAATTTGTACAATGTAAAGTCAGCCTAAAATGCAAAATGTGTTTTTTTAGGTTTTTTTTTTTTTTTTTGGTTGCATCATTAATCACATTGTTCACTTAATATTAGTAGCAACCATAGTGCTGGTTGTGGATTTTTATGGTAGTTGCAAATGATTCGATTAGAAACAACTTGTTACTTTGTTACAATTTTAACAGAATGTCATTGAATGTTGCTTCAGTTTGGTTGCTAGGCGACAAAAAACAAATTACTGTGGGAGCGGCTGGATCATGTTTTGTTTTTGGTGTCAGGTACGACCTGTGAATGTGCAGCAGGTGTAGTTGCTTCTTATTGGAGAGATGCTAACATTAGCAAGCTTGCTAGCTATGGTGTTTTGTTGTGTTTCAGTGGTCCAATCAAATTACTCCAGACGTTTTATCCTGCCTACAAATCTTCGTAGTTGCTCTCAAAACCCTGTTTCAGTCTGACTTTAAAAACAGGCCGAAAGCCCGGTGTTGTTGTTGTTGTTGTTCTTGTTCTTCTTCTTCTTCGTCATGAGTATAAATAAGTTGACCTCTGACCTGTGCAGGTGAGCTGGAGGTGGTGTTGGACCGGCGGCTGCAGCAGGATGATAATCGCGGCCTCGGTCAGGGTGTCACTGATAACAAGCTGACTGCGAGTCTCTACCACCTGCTGCTGGAGGACCGCAGGGGCGGGGCTAAGGTGAGGGGGCGGAGCCAATATTAAGCTGTTGGTTTTCCCTGAAGCTTTATCAGAATTTAAAAGTATCAATATGTGGTATTGAGTATCATCTAGCATGAGGCTCCAAATTGTTCCACCTCCAGGTTCAAAGTGAGAACCTTTGGTGGCAGTCACATGTCAGAAACCTATGAAGTGTTAAAGATGTCGTCACCTATGAACACATGGAGGAGAAATAATCTGTCCAGTCTTTAATCAACAAAGTCAAATACAGAATATTTTGTGGTCTGGTTTCTGTGATTACGCCACGTTACAGACAAGGTGACGGCCATTTTTGGCAGTTAACAGAAACCTCAGATTTTCACCTTATTTTTTAAAGTTTTTTTTTTAATAGTCTTCCATTTTTCCTGATAGGAAGTGGGAGGAGCCTCGGTTGAACACCTGTCGCTGCTTGCACACCTGAACTCGCTCTCCCTCTGCAACCCGCCAATCACCATGGTTGGCCCTAGCGACAGCCAGCTTCCAAAGCTCCGCCCCTTCCTGCCTCTCCAATCGTCATTGCCGTGTGACATTCACCTGCTGAACCTGAGGACGCTGGAGGATCCTCAGGTAAAGAAGACGCATGGAATAGGTTAAAGTTGTTTCATGTAAATGATTGAATAGTTATAGTGTTTGTTTGTGTGAACAGGAATCAGGAGGACCATCACAGCAAGTGGCCCTCCTTCTCCACAGAAAGGGCTTTGATTGTAGCTCCGCCCCCGAGCCGCGACCGCTGTGCACGTGGAGCGCACACGAGGAGGTGCAAATACATGTTTTACCTCCATCTTTTTAACTTTTGAAGTGAAGCATTTTGGTTTCTATTTGGTTGGACATTTCTTCTTCTGTGGTTTCTTTCCCGAACCTTTTGTTTTTAGCGTCTCTGTTGTACTGACACGTTCTCTGTTTGTTTCTGTGTCTTCAGGTGAATCTGGACGAGCTTTTCTCTCCTCTTCAGTTTCGTTCTGTCCGTCGGTCTGGTCTCACTCTGCTGCGCGCTGACGACGAACCCGAGTCCGCTCAGCAACAGCAGTCGCCGCGCATTGCTGGGCTTCGGCCAATGGAAATCAGCGCTTTCCGTGTGGAGATCGACTGAAGACGAGAAGTAACAAAACACTCAGACTCATGCTGGAGAAACTGCTGCAGCCAATGAGGCGCGACTGTGAATACTTCGAGGAACCAATCAGAAACAACGTTACAAAAACAAAAAAAAATGTAAAAGTTCAAGTTGATTAGAAGGAAAAAGTGGAGATAAGCTAAAAATAATTAAATATACAAACTCCATCAATGACATGAAAAAGGTAAATAAGAAGGAATTATTAGAAAAAAAATAAGAGCATCAGTGTGAAGGTAAAAGAACAAGTTATTTGGTATGAAGAAACACTGAGGCTGAATTGTGTTGCTAATTGTGTTGCCATGGAAACAGAAAGGGACCAATTGAGTCACTCGCTTGGTGGATGCTTGTCATTGAGCGCGTGCGTTTCCTTGACATTATTCTATGTGTGAATCCTGTTACTACTGTTTGTTTGGGTTTTTTATCTGTGAGCAAGGAATTGTGGATAAAAGTGACTGATTTTGATTTTATTAATCTGTCTTAAAAATGTTCAGGAATGTTTCCAAACGCACATAATGAGTGAAATTGAAACTATTTTTTGTTTTTGCTGTGAAAAAGGGAAAAAACTTGTGGTATTTTTTTAATGTAGAGATTCTCTATATTTTCTGTAAACAGGTATAAAAATGAAAAATATATGAAGTATTTAATACATACAGTGCTTTCAAAAAGCTGTATTTCCTTGAATTTGTGGGAGCAAAAGTTTTCTTCTCTATTTTCTGGGTGCAAATTGTATGTTTTTAATACGAAAATAAATTATTTTTTAATTCTTGATTGTCTGAGGTGATTTATATTTACAAGGGGAAGGAAAATAAAATACAAACTGACTTAACGAGACAGAGAAAAACAAGCCTCGGGTAATGATATCAGACTATATAGAAATGTAAGTGTGAAAAAGTGCAATACTCTGGACAGCCACTAGATGCTGGCTCCAAAAATCTCTAATTGACTTCAATTCAACAATGCTCATTTTCAATCATGAAATACTCAGTTCATACATCTTTATGAATGACCATCTGAAAATCATTTCATCATTAAGTAGATGTTAGGCTTCAAAAAGACGAAGATTCGAAGAATAAGGGGCGTGGTTAGTTTGATTGGCAGGCCTTGTCTCCAGTGAGAGCAGTCTTTAACTCGAACCCCATCATAGACTGTGGATAGAAATGGACGAACCAAGTTTGATGTCACCTGTTGGGTTGTGGAGTTGAGGTTTGAAGCCTGGAGGCTGGTAGTGGGAACGACGTCATGTGAACGTCGCCATATTGGTTGTTTGGAGCCAGAAGTGACCATATTTGGACATGAAGGGAGGGGGGAGGAGGCATATTTTCCGTGTGTCACTGGCACAAAACAAAGAGTTAAAGCTGTTTTTAAAGCCTGAGTGAAAGTCGACCTTCAGAGGTGGACATGAAATTGACATCATTGATATGATGATACTTGAAAGACATTTTCATGACAATACTCACATAGACTTACTGTAGTAACATGCATAGCTTTGACTGTAACAGAGTACAGGTTGTAAATACTTTCTGAAATGCTGCTCAGATCTTTAATAGTGTCTCTCACAAAGTTTGCACATCATACTCACTGTTTTATTTCTAACAGACTCAGGCTTAGTAGCAGTGTGTTTGATGTGCACTACTGGTCAAAAGTTTGGATACACCCTATAAAAACAATGATTTACTAAAGATCAAAGACAATGTACAAACAAAAGGATCTGCTCAGCTTGGTTTTCAGGTTGAACTGTGGTTACACATATTTTGGGCTTTAGGCCAAGAGTAAAAACACGTGTCCCTCCCACTGTCGAACACAGGACAGACGGGATATTTTGCTGGTTCAGAGAATATTTGCTTGATGTTTTGGTTATTATATGTGTTCACTTGTTTTTTAAATGTGTTTTGTGATAATTGTTTTCAATAAATTGTCTTCGTATAAGGTCTTCCCAGGCAGTCAGGCAGGCAGTGTAGCTGCTGTTTTTTATGCTTATGACACTTGAATGAGTCACATCACTTGTATGACTTCGGATAATTCGGTCGATGGCGGTAAAGCTCCACTTCACTGTTTAACAACCGCAATAACATTCGACGAAGAAGAAGAGGGAGGAGCTAATAGCAGCGCACCAGGAAGTGTCAGTCAGCTGTGAGCAGTGTGTAAAAGTTCCGTCAGGTGTCAGAAATCTTCATGACTGCGCAGGTGAGTCTGTGGGAGCTTCAGTTAAATTTCCCCTGCGTGGATTTTCTGACGTCGTTTTCGTCCAACTCAATGAAACAAACGTTAAAAGTCAAATAAAATCGTGTATTGATTAGTAACTTTAACGCTGAATGGAAGACAGAATTGGTTACTTCTTACTGGCTGCAGGAGATGTTTTAATTTTTGTTCAGAAATACTTAGATTTTACGTTTTCCTAATCGAGTTGTGCAGGATCAGATATCAGTGTGTCATGGCTGACCAGCCGGTCATTCCCTGAGGGCACGAACATGAAACTGTGATTCCTCGTGAGAAGCACGAGGATCTGATCACATTGACTTGCAGGGGGGTAGTCTAGATCTTTATTAGTCTAGATTTAACACGTGGCCCCACAGCCTCTAGGTTTCCTGTTTGAATGTTATTTCTGGTAATTAGTAACAAATGAGTGTAATTTTAACTTGAATAAAATAATACAAAAAAACTAATTTTCCTGTCACATCCTGAGAAGTCCTTAGAACTGGAACTCTGTTTAGTGATTCAGCTGCATATGATGTAACAAGACAAGTCCACAAACCAATAGGCTGTTATGGACTTTTTTTTTTTGGGGGG
>OOFC01015030.1:0-15460 GCA_900323345.1 Pseudochromis fuscus
CCGACGACTGGAAGATTGTGAGCGGCGGCGGCGAGGGGCTGGTGTGTGTGTGGGAGCTGAGGATGGGGACGAAGCTGTGGGAGATGCACAACAGGTGGGACATGGGGACACAAAGTCTCAGTGAGACACACTGAGGAGACACATGTCCAGTCCAGTCTCTGTGGCTCGGACACCAGGCGTGTGCAAATCTTCAAAACTGGAATTTCATTTGAGTTGATTTGAAGATTTGGAGTTTGAATTGGCTCCACCCCACAGGATGTTGAAGTGGAATCACAGGAAGTGGAATTAAATTCATTTTAATTCAGTTAAATTCCTCATGGTCAAGCAACAGGAAGAATTTGTTACGTTGACCAAAAGTTTTGACATAAATACTGAAAATACTTTACTCCAGAGTGTCACCAAGAAGTGAGAATTTTTTTAATACATTAGTTTTTGAATTATGATCCCAACTCTCAGCACAGAGGCTCTCAGACACATGGGAAACATTCTCAATACTTTGACAAAGTAAAGCATTCTGGGAAATGATCTATTGGAATTTCATGGGATTTAAATTCTAGTAAACATCAGAATCAGGGTCAGTAGACGTAGTTTACATCATTTTAACTGGATACATCCACAGATCAAACACATGCAAGTAACAATGTGATTCATGTGTTTATAATAAAAGTGTTTTGTTTTTTTTCCTGCAGGCATCCAGTAAGACACCTGCGCTTCAACACCAGCACCCTGCTAACAGCCAACATCCCCGATGACAAGTCGCCGCGGGGGGCCTGCATCACAGACGATGACCTCACAGCTCACCGCAGGTCAGGACACACACACACACACACACACACCCTTCAGATCTCTACCTCCCACAGGTTCAGAAAGGTCTTTGACTCGGTCAGTTCACTGCTGAAACAGTTTATTTGAGGAGATATAACTTTTATGACACAGCTTGTACGAGACGTTAGCGTAACAACAGGAAACAGGAAGACAGAGGTGTCCTGGTGCTGTCCAACAGGGACAGCATCCACACAGCGGAGACGTCCTTCAGCCTGTGGTCCTGCTCAGGACAGGGGTCAGATGATGTTACTTACTGAGGATGTGAGGAGCTGCTGAGTGGATGTGATCAACTGTGGAGCAGTTTTCCTGTTTCCAGCAGCATGAAGCTTCAGACTGGTCTTCAACCTGTAAACAGTTTGTTATACAGTCATTTGACAGAGGAGGGGTCAGGTCCTCAGGTCATGTGACTTCACACCAACATTAAAATATCCAAAGACACTGGTCGTATTGTTAGTGGTGTTATTTTGTCATGTTTAATTTATTTGGAAAGGATTTTGTTACAGAAAATCTGAGTTGTTTTTTTTACATATTTTGTATTGAATTTCTGAATTTGAACTTTTGATTGACAGACATTGAAAGTCTGTTGAGTTTATGCTTTAAATCAGGGGTCTCCCACCTTTTTGCACCACTGACGGTTTAATGTCGGCATTATTTTCACAGACCGGCCTTCAAGGTGTGGCAGATAAATACAGCGAAAATAAAATAACACGACCGGGATAAAAAGTTGTCCTCTTACCTTTTTCAAAGACGCTCTCCAAAGACGTTTGTATTTTATTCAGTTTCGCTAGTTTGCGGCTAATTTTTTGGCTAACATATCTGACGTTATACGTGATTGACGTGTCAAGAGACACAGGCAAAAGTTAAATTGAAGAGAATCCGGTCGTTCCTTTCAAAATAAAATGTCTTTCAGACTCTAAAAATCAACGCAACGGAAGTTATATTTTTATTTATTCTTTCTGTGCGGCCCGGTAACAACTGCTCCACGGACCGGTACCGGTCCCCGGCCCGGTGGTTGGGGACCACTGCTCTAAATGGCTGATGTGTCCTGGAAGACACAGAAAATATCCATCATCGTTTTTGGGGAAAAATCAGTCAAATTGTAATTTTAGCCTTTATCTGTCAGAAAATAGCAATGAGGCAATTTTTAAAAATATGAATGTGTGCTTCCCATTTAAGAGTTAAGTGGCAGAGTAAAGTAATTAATTATTATAATACCTAATAAGGAGGTTTTGTTTTGCCTGGTTGTTTCTGTTAGTAACACCACAGAAAAACCACTGAACAGGTTTTTATTTTTTTTAATTTAAGATGGTACCTTGTCCATAAAATCCTGAAATATCCCCAGCTGTTATAATATTTCTGTTTCACCACAAGAGGGCGACAGTGTTCATCCTGCAGCATCAGCCCAGCAGGACTCATTTGTGTCTGAGTTTTCTGGACAGACGACTGATGATCTGTCTCCAGCTCAGTCTGACCTCTGACGTTGTTGCTGATGTGAATGTGTTTCTCTCAGACACCGGGGAGTCATCTGTCATTACGACTTCTCCGAGGACGCGCTGTCTCAGGATCACATCCTGCCCATCTGCAGGTCGGACTACACCGAGTCGTACGGGTACAACTACAACATCGGGCTGGCGGTGCCGTACGACAGGCTCTCAGGCTCCCATCCTTCACACTGACACCACCTGCTGATGGACTCGGGTTCACCTGAGAGGACGATCAGACAGTTTGATTGTCCAAACTGTGTCTTTGTATCATCTTTTGGAAATGTCAGATTTCAGTGTAAATCAGATGTTGTGTAATTCACAGAGTCACAGTCTTGTAAGTCGTTACTGTAAATAATTTTTAATTAATCAATATTTGGTTTGCTGAGTCCCCTTCAGTGCAACATCACAGCAATAATAAAAAATCATTTTTAACTTTTATTTAGAGTATGTGATTTCCTCAAAGAGAAAACATCTTTCCAGTCCTGAGCCCCTAAAGGGACATGAAGAAAAAAAAATGATGGAGGAAAAAAATAAAAGTGCCGCTATTTAGGACGCGCGAGATAGTTTCACACGCGCGAGATCTATTAACGAGACAGCATTTCCGATTGTATCTCGTGCGCACGAAGTAGCGTTTCCGGTATCCAGGAGAGGCTGAATTTCCCGGTCCACCTGGAAGTAGCATAACGCCTGTGGATGGCGGTGTTCAGTAATCTTCAAGCTAACTCATGAAGTGAAGAATCGAACAAATCAAAGATACTCTGCTGAAGACCGGAAGTGAAACGCGATCTCGTTAATAGAAAACTGTCTCGTGCGCACGTGAAACTAGATAACAGATACTTATCTCATGCGCTCGAGATACCGGCACTTTTTTTTTTTTCTCTCCATCAATTTTTTTCCTCCATGTCCCTTTAGAGGCTCCGTACTCAAGCTTTAGTTTCATTGTAATATTTTTAATTTATTCATGAATATCATTGGGTTGTGAGACTGTAATATTTAATCTTAGGGAAGGTGAACTGTGTGTGTGAATGGTGGTGGTTGTCTCCACAGATGAAACTGTTGTGAGGCTGCACAGAGGAATGGTATGCGCCCGCAGTCTCGCTCTTTGGATGCTCGCCATAACAAATGACCCATGAATGCCAGAGAGCCCACTGAGCATGACTGACTCCATCCAACACGTTTTCACTAAGGTACAAATAATCCCTTCATATGAGAGGCTGCTTACACTGAGGTTTGTAGAATAATTGGAAAACACTGAGGTTGTGTTAGTTTGAAATTTTATTAAAAGTAGTGTAACCGCAGAGCAGAAATAAATCTCTGTGTGACGCTAAACCTCAAAGAGAAGTAAATGCTCTTTAAATTCCAGCAGCAGCCTTTATAATTCATATAAAAATGTAATTAAGTGGTAAAGCTAATAATTACTTCTCCCCTGTTCAAAAATATATGAGTGCATATGAGCAGTGTTTGGCTTCATTGGTGTTGAAGGAGCTGGGATCTGGCTCCTTCATGAAGTCGCCGTCCCACAGCGCATCGTTGTGGTGTCCACGTCCAGGAAGCGGATGTGCATCCTGGTCTCCATCTCCAGGCCTTTTAAAATCTGTGGGCAGAGAGGAAAGTGTCACGATGCTGAAGAGACTAATTATACAGTTTTTAAAGGAGGACGTTAGAAACCTGTTCAAAATGCTCAAAGGTAATCCCTTCATAGAAATCATCTGGAGCCTGGAAGAGAAGGAGAGATGAGGATCTGCTGCAGCTGGTAGGGTTCATGGTGACACTTCAGTTGTGTTGAGTTGTGTTACCATGTGAGGCACGTTTGTGCTCGCCACCTCCAGCATGGCGGCATCGGCTATGGCCTTGGCGGCCTCCTGCCCGATGGCTCCGCTCTTGGACAGCAGCTCCTCTACGACCTGGATGGAGACCAGGACATCAACGCTGTTAAATCCTCAAACATCATCAGAGAGACCTTCACACAGAGGTCACCAGGACCAAAGATCTCATCATCTATGACCACATCCAGCATGAAGAACATGAGGTAGATATTTAGACACTCTACACTGTTCAGTAGCTGACATCACTGCAGCTTGTGGATCCAAATCAGTTAAATCTGGTGTTTTTACCTCAGTTTGAAGTGACCATCTTGGAGGAGTTTGATGTTTTTAGACATCGACTGAGGAATTAAACTGTTAGTCATGCTGGTAACTGTTCCCATGATCCAGCTGAAGCTGCCAAACATCAAACAGATCAACCTGAACCCACCAGTCTCCTGTCCTTCAGTCTGTGTTTCTGTTTCTTTGAAGATGATTCTGCTCATTATTTAGAACCAGTACAAGCAGCAGAGTTAATCTCCAAAAACCAGCAGCAACAAACACTGACGACTCTTTTCCCTCCTCCTCCTCCTGGTGGTTGGTGATGGATGAACAATGCAGACTTCAAATTCAAGCTGAACTTCAGTGTCGACATGTTATATTTCTCTGTAGAGTCCTGGGTTGTGGCTGTTGTGGAAGTTTCTCATTTCCTGCTGGACAGCTCCATTAGCTCAGATAAAGATCAAATATTTCAATACTGCTGGGATTGTAATTTTTTATATTTAGAACTAGAAAAGCACTCGGAGAGCGCAGTCCACCGCCAAGCACAACATTTCCTTCCACCAAAGATATTTCCACATGTATTTCAACAACACTTTTAAATTCCTTGACCATGATAACATACCATTAGCAAGTGGATCCATAAAGAAATCAATATTAGTTTAGGAGTTATTCACAAAAATCGCATTTTATATAATGGCGGTTTTCTTCTGGATCTATCTCCTCAGCTTTTGAAGATACAGCAAATCCACTGACACCTTCCAAGTTATTCAATGACTTGACTATATGTTGGTTTGTGTTGTTTGTTTCTAGCTTCATTTGTTCTCTTTCTTTGATGAAAAAGCCAAAGATCCTCTATTTTTTCATATTCTGGATCATATTATCTGAAATTATTCCTTTATCTGGATCAATCTTTGATATATTGTAGACCATGTTAGAAACTTGTCCTGTATTTTTTTTCAAAGTGTCTTGACCATTTTTGGTGGAGTCACATGCAGAAATGTCACATATGGTCCTATCTCCCAATGTTAAAGAATCCTTCAAAACATTCCTGGATCCAGACGGTGATCCGGATCACTTCCAAAATCTAATCATTTGTTCCTGATCCCCATCTGGACAATCCCTGAAAATTTCATCTAAATCCGTCTGTAACTTTTAGAGTTATTTTGGAAACCAACAGACAAACAGACAAACCCCGGCAAAATCATAACCTCCTTGGTGGAGGTAACTAGTGACGGTCACTGGGACCTGGTCCAACTCTATACAACAGTTTTACAGAGTGAACTCCACAGGCCGAGAGTAGATATTTATCTGGAGGAGGGTTGCAGCTAACCATTTGACCATTTCATAATAAAGCTCAGACAGATGGATCCATCTGCTACTGATCCAGACAGTAAATCAGCATCAGTCACCACCATGTTGTTTACTTGCTGCTGCACATGTGCAGCTCTGTGCAGAGATATGAAGAAGGGAGAGGCCTCACTCTGTGGACAAACACGTCTGGTGACAACAGTCCACAGTCACATTTGTTGGCAGCTATTTTTATTCTCAACCAATCGTTGCACCCCTACTCTGTCTTCAACAGTGGCCACACAATGACGGCTCGATGTGATGTCATGACCTTTGTCAGTAGGTTTCTGCTGTAGGGTTTCCTGCAGGGTTTGACTGGGATGGACACTCCCAGTTAAATCCTGCAGACTCTTCCTTTCAGTCTGCAGAGAGCTGCTCAGCCAGACGTCTTCATTTCACCTGCAGCTCGCTGTTAATTCTGCTACAACTGCAACATTTAAATCTCCTGGATCTCCAGCCTTCATCCACCCACAGGTGTCCTCACCCCTCCTGGCTGATTATACCTTTCCTCAGACGTGGGTGTGCACAGACTGCTCTTACGCTGTCTCACCCTCACAGGTGCAAAACGAATATCTGTGCAAGTGTGAAGTGCAAACACACACGTCTTACCTTCCTGTACTCGTCCAGGGTGATGGTGCCGTCGTTGTCTGTGTCGTGCATGTTGAACAGGACTGCGGAGACAGGATGGGATAATGAAGAGGCGGGTCTGGTTTCTGAGGAAGTTTCCATCATTAACTCTCAGGATCTCAGTGACTGACCAGAGGAAGCTGTGATCAGAGGGATGTTGAAATGTGGCAGACATGCACAGAGCACAATGACTGGGCAGCTCCTTGTAATGTAATGAATCTCACTGTGGCAACCCGAACAATGTCACCACCTTCATTTGCAGTGACATTTACAAGACTTAGTCCTCTGACAGATCGTCATGTTCAAACAGGAAAAATACCAAACGAGTCCACCGACATGTCCTCTGAACAGCTGATGGATTCTCTGCCCTGACAGGAAGTGATCATTGTGACAATAAGAAGAGCTGTGCTGATTGATGCTGTCCTCAAACTTTGATACAACAGAGAAACACAGCTCAGATAAATGTGTGATGTGTGGATTATCTCCTGTGGACGCCTCGCTGCACACAACAGAAATCATAATCTTTGTAACAATTCACCCCATTTAAAAACAAGTGTGACAGGACGGCCTCCTCGCTCCTTTGAATACACACTTTCAGATAAGAAGTCACATGATCACTGTCCACAGGCTACAGTCTCAGTCAGGTGGTTTCCACAGTGTGACGGTAACACAGTCTCAGGATGAAAGACGTGTTTATGTTACAACCATTAATTCTGTATTAGTAAAAAGTTACATTACAGGATACTATTAGGTCATTAATTAGAAACAAAGTAGAAATGTTGCACTGTGTCATTTCTTCATGTTATACTTGACTTTTCTTTGATGTGTCTGTGGGAGGTCACATGACAGCTCGTTAGCTACAGCCCACAGCTTTTTTAAGTTACATTGTTTTCAAATTGAGACCAGCTGCTCAATTAACATGGAGAAATCACCTTCACCTAGCATTCCTATGACAGATGAAGCTGTCCCATGTGCACACACATGGACTAACCTGAACCAAAGCAAGTCTAACTTGTTTGATGAACATTTAAAGAGTCAGCTGAGGACATGCCCATAACGTCTCCTGACAACACGTCCAACAGTGGCCTTGTGTTGAGACAGAAAACTGGTTTTAATTTGGTAAAACTTTTGGTAAAATGTTCAGAAGTGAAGATAAAACCTCAGGTTTCCACCAGAAATGTAGATCACAGGTCCAACAGGAAGATACAACAAAATGTAAAGTCCTCCTGCAACAGTCTGATCTAAAGCTGAGGAAACATCCAGAGCTGCTACAAGTCCAGAGTTCACACTGTTTCTTTCTGGGAAATACTTCCTGTGACATGAGGCTGCACATCCCTGTGAGCTGCCATTAAAACATGTTGTACTTTGTTCATGTTGAAGCAGTGGGAGTCAAAATGTTCAGCAACACAGTCAGAGTCAGAGACATGTGTTCAACAAGATGGATTCAAAGTCCTGTTACCTCAACACTCCCTACGTCCCACACTGGCCAATCACCTTCCTGCTCGACTTCTCAGAGCCAATCAGTGAAGAGAGAAAAACTTTATTGATACTTTGCTACAAAACACCACAGAGCAGCCAACACTGAAAGTACAGGAGCATCAGTGAGAAGATAAACAGCAAGAAGAACAGTAAAGAGGATAAAACAATAAAAACCAATGTGCAGAAGAAATGAAAAGTTAAAAATACACATCTATACAGAGAGGTACAGATATGGACAGCTCACAATATCACACAGCAACATTAAAAATCTGATCACTGCTTCTTTGAAACTCAGGTCGTTTCATCCCGAGCATCCAGAGAGTCTCCTCTGAAGTCTCCAACACCACCAGTGTCTCAACTCCTGTCCTGTCCTGTCCTGTCCTGTCCTGTCCTCTGTGCAGGACACCACCCGACTGTCACCTCAAATTACTTCCATTATTCAGTCTCTTGTGAATCAGTAAATATTGATCATGACTTTCAGTTGGTCGTTACTGAAGTCTAGTAGGTCACAAGAAAAAATATCAGTAAAATATGTGATTGAATTTATTTGAAAGATGCCACAGAAATAAAGTTTGATTGATTGATTGATAATGTGGAAAATTATGAAAAAGTCAGTGTGACACTATAAATGCCTCAGAAAATAAAACATATCTCACAGTATCTGTCCAACCACAGACTGTTTATACACATGGACAAAGCAAGTGGCTCAAAAATGAAGCTGATGCAGAAGTGAAAAAAGATGCAAGATGCAATACACTCCACAACCAGTAGAGGCTGACTCCAAAACAACTCTGACTTCAATTTAAAAGATCCTCATTTTCAATCCTGAAATATTCAGTAAGATTTTTTCCCACAGGTCGATAAACTCTTCCTCTCAGTGACCTGGTCCATGCGACACAATCATTCAGTCGATACTAGGCTTCAAAAAGAGGAAGATTTAGGGGCGTGGTTAGTTTGATTGACAGCTCTGGTCTCCAATGAGAGCAGAGATAAAGCCCATTTACATTGGACAGTGTCCTCAGGTTCAAGGGTCAGACCCGCCTCCTCACTCCTCCCCTCATATCCAAATATGGTCACTTCCTGCTCCAAACAACCAACATGATCACGTTCAAATACCAAACCCCTCAAACCAGTAGGTGGCGTCACACCTGCCTGTATGAACAGTCTGTGCCTGTCTAACATCATCCAGCCTCTGAACTCTGCTCTGACCCTCAGCTGGGTCGTCTCTGATTGGTTCTCCAGGTGAGAGTGGTGCATGTTTCCTTCCTGTTTGTAACTGAGATACACAAAGAAGAGAGGAGGACACACACAAGTGTTACTCACAGCGAAGCTTCTCTCTCCTCATCGCCTCCTTCTCTTCTTCTGTGGTTTTCAGAGTGGGAGGGCGGAAGTGGGACATGACCATGAGGAACTGCTCGAAGCCGATCTCCTCGAAGGCACCCACCTCATTCTGATGCTGGTTCCTGAGTCACAGTCAGAAGAAGCAGTGTTCAGGCTTCATGCAGGAAAATTACACCAGTGGAGCTTTTCACAAACTATCATCTCATCCAGAGTCAATTATCAAAGCATCTCTGCAGCCCACAGACTCATTCTCTAAACTCCCCCAGAAAGGAAAGTGAAAAAGCTCATTGATGTGTGTATGAGTAGCACTGTTGTGAACAGAGGTCACATGCTCTCACACAGCTGTTTACTGGAGGATCCACTCTGTGGTTTACTCTGCTGAAGGAGCTCTTCTGAAAGCACCACTGTCTCTTCACAGCAATAAACCAACACTTCTAATGCAGCCTGGTTAATGGTTGGACATTTTCAACTGCTCTGTAGGTCACTGAGGTGACAACTGAAACACACATCATCAGTTATGATCAAGCAGTTTGTATTTTCAGCAGCACAAAATAAAGCAGATATTGTTCATATCTGATACCTTCACAGTATGGTTCAGGTTCATAATAAGCGACTATATCACATTTTGACTTGGGATCTATTATTAATGTATCAATAATCCATCAGATGTTAATAACTGGATGGTTGGTCCTTCATCTATGTCTCAGAGACAGATACAGTCTGAGTCATTGTCCCATTAACAACACTCACAGTCATGGACACTTTCAGTTTCATCCCTCAAACCAACATTTTTCTTGATTTGACCCAAACTGGTGGAACTAAAGTATCATTGAACTTTTCATTTTCAGTATTTTGGGTCATTTTAGGAAAAGTTGTCAAATTTCAGACTGAAAGAAAATGACATTTTTACTGCTGTGAAATGTCAAACCAAAGAACAGGGTGTGAGGGTTAGACCACGGGGGCAATTATTTTTCTTTGGGGGCCACACAGGAAGTCCAGATTGTCGTCGGGGGCCACACAGGAAGTCCAGATTGTCGTCAGGGGCCACACAGGAAGTCCAGGCCACACAGGAAGTCCAGATTGTTGTCGGGGGCCACACAGGAAGTCCAGGCCCACACAGGAAGTCCAGATTGTTGTCGAGGGCCACACAGGAAGTCCAGATTGTTGTCGGGGGCCACACAGGAAGTCCAGATTGTTGTCGAGGGCCACACAGGAAGTCCAGGCCACACAGGAAGTCCAGATTGTTGTCGAGGGCCACACAGGAAGTCCAGATTGTCGTCGAGGGCCACACAGGAAGTCCAGATTGTCGTCAGGGGCCACACAGGAAGTCCAGATTGTCGTCGGGGGCCACACAGGAAGTCCAGGCCACACAGGAAGTCCAGATTGTTGTCGGGGGCCACACAGGAAGTCCAGGCCACACAGGAAGTCCAGATTGTTGTCGAGGGCCACACAGGAAGTCCAGATTGTTGTCGGGGGCCACACGGGAAGTCCAGATTGTTGTCGGGGCCCACACAGGAAGTCCAGATTGTTGTCGGGGCCCCACACGGGAAGTCCAGATTGTTGTCGGGGGCCACACGGGAAGTCCAGGCCACACAGGAAGTCCAGATTGTTGTCGGGGGCCACACGGGAAGTCCAGATTGTTGTCGGGGGCCACACGGGAAGTCCAGGCCACACAGGAAGTCCAGGATTGTTGTCGAGGGCCACACAGGAAGTCCAGATTGTCGTCGGGGGCCACACAGGAAGTCCAGGCCACACAGGAAGTCCAGATTGTTGTCGGGGGCCACACAGGAAGTCCAGGCCACACAGGAAGTCCAGATTGTTGTCGGGGGCCACACAGGAAGTCCAGATTGTTGTCGGGGGCCACACAGGAAGTCCAGATTGTTGTCGGGGGCCACACGGGAAGTCCAGGCCACACAGGAAGTCCAGATTGTTGTCGGGGGCCACACAGGAAGTCCAGATTGTTGTCGGGGGCCACACAGGAAGGTCACACGATTTGATTTTTAAAAACTTATTTTAGCCTCATAATTAAAATGCTGTGGCTTGGCTACGACCTCAAAGACTGGACCGAACCATCAGACAAGTCTGGATTAAACCATTTGAACCATTCTTTGAGTTTAATGCACCTGAAAACAAATCTTTAAAAACTAATTGTGTCACAATCAGAGTGAGTCACTGCTGATACTGAGTGGTGTGTGTGAGAGCTGTGACCTGGGTTAGCTTAGCTTAGCTTAGCGAGCAGGAGGAGCAGCATCCACCTACAGAAACTAACAAGTTGTTGCTGACCTCCTCATTATTTAACATATTTAATGGGATCATAATACAACACATGGGAAGCATTAGATGAATCCCAGCCCTGCAGCAGTGGAAACAACCCTGCATCATATCCACAGCTGATATCTTACACTTCATATTTACATTAGCTCGGACACACTCACCTTGTGTGTAGATGTCAGAACATTTGTGACTGATCGCACATTAAAGCTTTGATTAGATTTTACTGCACCCACCTTTTATCGAAGAATGCGTCAACTATTTGCTTTCTGATGGGGTTGTTGGCCAGAGCCGGTATGTTGTCCAACTTTTCTCTGCTGCAGTGTGACAAGAGAAAAGTCCATGATCATTATAAAACACACACTGACAGCAGGACATGATGTGTGGACAATGTCTCTGTAGCGTCAGGAGGAAAACATGTCAGACATTTGTTCCTGGTTTCTTTTTAAGCAGAAGGAAACATGATCCGTCAGCACCACTGTGGTCATGTCATGTGTGTGTGTCTGCTTTGTGTTCCTGATGAATCAACATACATTTACCTAATGTGTTATTTGCCTAATCCATTAGTACAGTTCAGCCTCCGTGTGTCGTCATATGTTGTGTGTCTGTACCAAGCTCACCACAGTGATGAAGCAAACAACAACAATAAAAGTACCTTATTGTGTCTTCATTGCCACTGAGCTGCTGAAATCTTTTGTGAAGGTTTTTGATCTGCTCCGGTGAAACTGTGAAGAAACCAGTGACACACCAGTGATTACTCCCCTAGCTTCTACTCATTCAGTTGTTTTTCTCTAACGTGCAATTAAAGTTAAACCCAAACAGTATTTACAGCTAAATCAATCCTGCCCCGTGCAACACATCATTATGTGCAAACAGACTTATTTCTATTAAACTGATGAGGAGCTGCTCCAGCATCAGTCTAATGGCAAAGCAAACACACACTGCTCCTTTTTTCATGTCATCTCAGATCGCTCCTTGAATCATTAACTCACTGTGTGGCCCAGCAGCACTTCTCTCAATAGATTTTCACCGCCATCAGTCTGTCCGTCTGTCCCGTATCAGCACAGGTCTGACATTTTCAACAGTTTTGGGTCAACACCAGAGTTTGTTTCCACTTTGTTTCCTTTGCCCAGAGGCTGCAGGTGGATGTTTGCTGTAGAGACAAATGTGCAGCCTCATACAGAACAGCACGTGCGGTGGGCGGTGTGACTGCTGCATATGCAGGATGGAGATGTACCACAAAATGACATGGAGCAATTCTTCCAACACAACAGACTCACACACCTGAAACATTTCATCACACTGACCTGAAAATAAAGATCCCACCCAGACAGAAACGAGGACAAAGCCGCACCCCGAGGAAACCGAGGCAATAAAACAGTTCAAAGTCTCAGCCACACCGGATCAGTCTCAGCGGGTCCAGACTCGGACCTGATCCCTGATGCTCACTCTCTGCATGCCGCCGCGTGAACACGTTTCCTGTCGCTTCTAAAAATAGATCCTCTCACTTCTCTTGTTTTGTTTCATTTGTTTCTTTAAACTTTTCAGACGCGTGTAGCAACATTTACGCAGCGCTGAAACCAGGCTGGCGCAGTGTGGCTCCGGCGGATTCAACCGTGCAAGTTAAACAAGTATCAACACAAGTCCTCACACATGCAATTTAAAGGTTAAGTTAGTTCATCGGCAGCATGCGGCGTTAATGTGGTGTAGATTTAATAAGAAGAACCACCGCGTACTGTTTTTTTATGCTTATTTTTAAAAACAAAGTGAAAACGCTGCTGATTTTAACTGTATTAATTTACCAAACCAATTATTCCTCATTACACCTCAACCCTCCTGGTGCGCACAGCTGTACGATGATCAGCAGGTGCCCAGTTACCTGTGTCACCTTTCATTTCCTGGACGGACCAAACTGTCCACCACCTTCACAGCACTTTGAAATATACCTCACCATCCTGGATCCGTTACTTAAATGCTGCTCTCCTTACTTACATCCACTTTTCTCCGCCAGATCCTGGTACTTGTGCTCGGAGCGCGTCTGAGAAGCTCCCATCCCTGCTGCTGCTGCTCCGCCGGTGCGTCAAGACGCACAATCTGGTTGGACTGGATCAACTTTTCTGCGCCGTCGCAGCTTTATCGCGCTGCTATCGGCAGGTCGGTGCAACTGTAGCCTGCTGCTGGAGTCCTGGAAAACATCTGGCATCCGCAAGGTCCTAAATCCAGACCGCTGGGTGATTAACTCCCTGCAGTTGTGCTGTTTCTTGCCAGTGCGCTGCAGTAAATCGTGGTTAGTATTGTGCAATGTAACAACAACACAGCCATAAAAGAAGTCAGAGAGCAACAGTTAAAACTTGGAACGCTTTATTTTCAGAGTCGTTTCTGGTTCAATTCATTGGTGTCCTTATTTGTTCCTGGTAAAGACACTGATGAGCCATGACATCCTACAGATTTCAACTTCAAGATACTCTAGAAATGTGAAAGTTAGACTTCATTAAGTGCATGGTTAAAAGATGGGGATTTCAAAGTCAATTTACAAAGTGGCTCCTGTGTTTGTGTGGCACTGCACCTGGGGTTCAGGGGGTATGCTTTGTAGACTGGTGCTGGATGCAGGGAGATGTGGGTAAAGGAGCATTCCTTGGTTTTAGGCAAGAGGGAGGATGTACAGCACCTGGATACTCATCCTGAATTTACTCATCCACCTAACTGTCTCTGTCCTCACTGTGTCTGCTGATGTGTTGTTCTGAGTTGAAACACTTTTTCCAAACTGACCAGAGCTGCAGATTTCTTCAAGTTTGAGAAACGTGATGAGAACAATCTCTACAACAAACCACCTGGTCCTCAGCTAAGTGGACTGTGAATTGAGAATGGGTGACCAGTAAATTGCCCCGGGCTGGCAGAGTACTGGACACAGCTACTTGCTATATGGACATGGCTTGGTGGTGGTGTTTGTCTGTGGCAGGAGCCCCCGCTTGGTCCCCAGAGCCAGGTGTCTGTCTATGATAGAGCTCCTGCACCATGCCCAGGGTTTCATCCATGTCCTCTGGGTATCGTGTCTGCAGTTCTTCGTTGACAACATAGTGGGTGTCGGCGAACTCGGAGAAGTAGCGACCCACCTCTGGGTGGTCAATCTCCAGGGGGGCCGAGTGGGGCTCCAGGTTCTCTGAGGAAGAACAATGGAAAAGTGTGACTGATTAGAGATAATAGATGGAGACATAAAAATCAGTCCAACAGTCAAATCCAAATATTCAGTTTATCAAGAAAGATGTGATTCTTTCTAACATCACAGCTTCATGACCTGACAGTTGCTGCAAGACACTGCAGCAGATCAATATAAATCCACCTCAGGGTTTGTACAGAGTCTGCAGGTGAAGGCTGAGGTGGTGGAGGGAGCAACGATAACACATACAAACAATGAAGACTGAGCAGCAGCAGTAGCAGCAGCAGCAGTAACAGTAACAGCAGCAGCAGACTGGCAGCAGCAGCAGTAACAGCAGCAGCAGTAACAGCAGCAGCAGTAACAGCAGCAGCAGACTGGCAGCAGTAACAGTAACAGCAGTAACAGTAACAGCAGCAACAGTAACAGCAGCAGACTGACAGCAGCAGACTGACAGCAGCAGCAGCAGCAGCAGCAGCAGACTGACTGACAGCAGCAGCAGACTGACAGCAGCAGACTGACAGCAGCAGCAGCAGACTGACAGCAGCAGACTGACAGCAGCAGACTGACAGCAGCATACTGACAGCAGCAGCAGCAGACTGACAGCAGCAGCAGCAGACTGACAGCAGCAGACTGACAGCAGCAGCAGACTGACAGCAGCAGCAGCATACTGACAGCAGCAGACTGACAGCAGCAGCAGCAGACTGACAGCAGCAGACTGACAGCAGCAGACTGACAGCAGCAGCAGACTGACAGCAGCAGCAGACTGACAGCAGCAGCAGCAGACTGACAGCAGCAGACTGGCAGCAGCAGCAGCAGACTGACAGCAGCAGACTGGCAGCAGCAGC
>OOFC01015033.1:0-13819 GCA_900323345.1 Pseudochromis fuscus
ACGCACTACAATGATGAATGAATAATATGGGAGCCTCTCAGCTACGTATTGTCCAAGCCCATCTCTCTTTGGCCAACAGTCTGTGCGCACACACACGCACACACACAAGATCTTACACAATAGCACCTCTCCTCCCCTCTCTCCTCCCCCCTACTCCCCAAGCACCATCTCCCCCCTCATGTCTGCTTTTAATCACACACTTTCATGTGAGATTTATTGCTACTTTGTGACAGATAGAGCTGATTAAAGGCTCATTTCGCAATCCTTTAATTCAGCGTTTATTTTACACTTTCATTAACCAGAAAAACTCCTGCGTCCAATCACAGACGACACTTTTGTTAATCTCACTTAGATATTTGGACCACTCTCTCGCTCTATATCATCTCTCATCCCATGACAGTCCCTTGTCCTCTGCTCAGCATGAAAGGAATGGCCATAGCTCTGATTGTGATTAGACCTGTCAACACTCTGTATTAATAGCCGCCACGAGTTCGTCCTTAAGCTCGAGTCCAACTGCACCGTGGGCTCAGAAAGGGGGGAAATAGTTTATTTTTTTCTCACTCCTTGCTGGGGTTCCTGAGAACATTTCCTGCTTTGCAGAGTGTGATTCAGCTGTCAGTCATTAGTCAAAATTTATAGATGTATTGTTGAGAGTGTGTGAATGTATGGGTGTTGGACGAAGCATGATTGAGGCACTTGTTGCATGTGGCTGAAAAAAAAGTTTACTAAAAAAAATTGGCACAAAAGAAAAGCATCTGCAGCCTGCACACTTCACAGATGTGTAATCCAGCTGTATTAAGAAGGTATTTTGAGGGATTGCACACAACCATCAGACACAGCTTGGTGCTAAAGTTATTTGTCTCTCGCTGTCCTTTTTTTTTCTTTTTCTCCCACCTCTGACAGGTGTTGAGAAGTAGGTCACATCCTCATCCCTCTGCTGCAGCCTATGGTAAATGTCATGGAGATGGATGGTGATGGATGAGGCAGGACGGCTGTCATCCCCTAAGCCCCCTCAGTTTCTATAACCGCAGTGGACGGTAAAGAAAGCGATCACCTGGGTTAAAGACAAACAAGGAAAGAAAGGGAAAAACAAACACTTCGGCCTGAGTGGAGGTCCTGTTTAGTGGCTTTTGCTCACTCAGGTGTGACCCAGTCATTTGAGAATGATCACATTTGCTGGGCTTTCTATGGCGGTCAGCCTCATGGAGGTCACGTGGGGTCAAAAGGCAACAAGTACAAAGATCTGTAAAACTTTTTTTGAAAGGACACGACGTGCAGCAAAGAGGCTCTTCAGTCTTTATACCTGTCAGTTTCTAGGGGAGGGCATGGTTGTGTGACAGAGTAACTCACTTTGCACAGCAACAGAGTCATTTACACCTCCGGGGGATTACGATGAGGCTCCATTATGTCTTCGATTACTGTGAATGACAAGAATCATCCATTAATGTTATCTTACCGGCGTATCCTGTGACAGCAGCGAGCGTCTGTACGGTATCAGCTGGTCTTGGTTTCGCTGCCACAAGAATTATCAACAGTCTATATCTGACCCACGAGACCGCTCAGGAAGTGAGGAGCAAGAAGCTTTGGATCTCTAACTGTATTTTCCACAAAACAAATAACTCTCAGCAGGGACAGGATGTTGTTGCAACACCCCACACTACAACACTGATTTACACTCCTCGAGTACAAGCAGAAACAGATGTTGATGGATTTAAAAAGGGGGATTTGCTGGGAGAAGATGAGGTGGGAAATTAAACGTCCGTTGGGATTACACCGTTTTTAAGATGTACAGGTGGAGTTTATTTGAAGAGGTGGTTGGTGCATTAACAAAGAAATGCCCTGGAAATGAACCCCCATAAAACACTCCACCAAGATGATGTCTAAACCCATGTTGTGTAACTTCTAGGAATCCAATGTAACTATTGTCAAATTCATGGAAATGTGATCTTTTATTATTTATTGAGTAATGCATCATTTCTATGTGAGTGAGGCCGGGAAGATGACGAGGCTTCATCTTAAGTGTTCATACTGTGGAGGTGTGAGAGTGGGTGATGTTCTTGCTAATCAAATCACTCTAACAAGATTAGCTGTGTTAGCGCTTAAGCTGTAGTAGAATGAATTGATGACTGGGGTAATTACTGGTAGCACTGAGCACTGCGGGGAAGGACTGACTTTTTACACCACCACAACACGGGCTGTAAAATGCCAAACCAACACGCGACCACCTGCTCAAGAAAGACAATACTCTGTGAAGTCTGAAGACTGAGCTGATCGTCACTGACAGAAACAAGAAGCTGCACCAATACCTGTATAAATATATTAAATGAGCGTTGTTGCATGATTTCTGTCAAACCCTATGATTACATGAATGGATAGCATTTTATTAAGCAGTAACAAGAAGCCAAGTTGAATTTCATTAACATAAATGTACGAGGGAAACGGCGCACAAGCTTCTTTCTACACATGTTCCTCATTAGTTTCTGTTCACAATGTTCTTGATTTTTAACAAACAAAACACAAAGTACTTCTGTATATGCAAAACAGACCAGATTTGGCTTTGTCTTAATGAGCATCATCCGGTTTTCTTCAAAAGTCTGTCCATCTTGTACAAAGCTGGTTTGCTTATGGTTCCCAAATGACCTGTTTGTCAGTAGCTGACATTTTGACTAGTCACAGCAGGAAAAAACAGGTGGGACTAATAACGTTAAGGCCTCTTTGCCAGCAATCACTGCAATGTCCAGTATGAGGCAAATGATGTTATTAGATATGACTTTGAGAAGTAATAAAGTATGCAGTGTGAGGGGTCTGTTTGACTTTACCTTTTAAGGTATTGCCAAAGTTTTTGTTTGATCCACAGGAATGTATCTCTCTGAAAAACACATGTTTAGCTCTGTGGCTTGGAAGTAAAGACTATATATCAGACACATAAGTGGCGCCTGATTACCAAATGATGGTAAGTTGAAAAATAATGCAGACGGCCAACCACCATGACATCACCCACTGGTTTGTGGACTAGTGTTCTGAAGCCTCAAGTTTGGCTTTCAGCCATTTTTGGAGCCAGAATTAACCATCAATTTGGATAAGAGAGCAGGGCTGTCAAACAGCAAGAGATGAGTCTATCGGAGCATCTGTGGAGATATGAGATCATGCCTTTCAATCCAACAGCCACACCCCCAAATACACCTCTCTTTGATGGCTAATATTTACTTAATTGTGAAATTATTTTCAGATGGACCACCAGGACACTGGTGGGGAGATGACTGGGGAAAAATGTAGTGGCTTAGTATTTCATGAGTGAAGCTGATGATTATTGAAAGTCTCTTGGAGCCACTATCTAGTGGTCATTGGTGGTAGTGCAGTTTTGGACACTTTACTTTTTAGACCCAGTGACTTTCCACCCATAATTTACTATCTATGTGTGCTAGTCAGGTGATTTACCCCAACACTAACTGCATTCTCAACTAACAACACAATTGGATTCTTGATATAGTGCCAGTGAGAAGTAATTATACCATTTCTAAACTAACACTATTGCAGCGACTTGATATTTTTGCTTATATGGCATTTTATAAGAGAACGTGAGTGTCATTTGTTCGGTGACCCAGAAGGGTTGACACAAATACAGAAGTCACAGCACTAATGCAAATGCCACAACATGAATACAAAAGTCACAACACCAATGTAAAAACATCACAACGGAAGTGAAGCTACAACAGAAATAAAGCCACAACAGAAGTTTGGCGCAGTCCGAAGAATAGGCTTTGTTTCCTGGCAACTGTAATTTTGGACGGACAGACATAGGCATTGGATGGACGTGGAGGGGGAAAGTTAAAGATGATGCTGAGTTGGAAAGTTTATCTGGACAAGTTTAAAAAGTAAGTAAAATGTTGTTCATCCAACACCTATTTCTGTCTGTCCGCAATAATTAATGTCCCCTGGAAACAAAGCCTGATATTTTTACTTTATTTTTTAAAGCTTTATTTAACTAGTGCAGATGTACAAATGACACGGCAGAAGCTTACATAGCATAAATATTAGTGATAAAAGTGCATCTAAACAAAGTGCATAAGAAATACAAAACAGCAAATTGTTCTATACACATACAAACAATGAACAGGAAGTAGGACTGATTTTCTAAGCCAGATTTGTCAACAGTGTTTACTGAATCTAAAGCAGCTCTACTTTTCATAAGTTTGAGGACTTTGACATATAAAAGAAATGTATTATGATACAGTCCGATCTTTGGCCCACTCTGTACTTCTATTGTGGATTCCTTTCTGTTGTAGCTTCACTTTCGATCTTTTGCATTCGTGTTGTGACGTTTGTATTTATTTCGACTCTTTTGGGCCACCGTACATTTGTTCCGTCGCTATTGTTTTTGGTGCGAATCCAGTTGGTGTCCTTCAAGCGGTCGGCCTTGAACCAGAACTTTAAATCCAAGGAGGACTTACCTGCTGTGGAAGTTTATTATTGGAGCGATTCTTCCAGAAGTCTGCTGGGATGCTGTGGATCACTGCTTCGGTTCAACAAGGTAGGAGCTTTCTGTTTGTGATAACTCATATTGAGTTAATGTCCTGGCTCCGGTTGGTGTTTGTGTGCTTCACTAACATCTGCTTGCTGCTGAATCGCTCTCTGACGGATCTGTTTGCCGCCTATGTTTCGGTTTCTTGTGACTGCTGCTCTCTACTTCCTGCATCTCCCGTGTTTGCATCGACAATTATTGTGGCTTTTGTTCGTGTTTCTCCTCAGCTGGTTTTGTATGAAAAGAGGACTCGTGTAGCAAAGTGAATACGTATTGGAGTGTGCGTGTTGATTACGGAAGTGTTTCCTTCTAGATGTTTCTGTAGCTATAGCACGTCTTTATTTTTTAAAACATAGAAAATATGTATTTTACATATTTTATATGTATTTTACATATTTTTGATGTAAGTTTTGAAAAGTACTTGTAAATACACTTAAAAAAATACAATAAAAAAGAAAGCTAGATAAAAACCGGAAGTGAAAACAGTGAACTTTTGAATTATTAAAGAAAATGTTTTATTTTAGACTTTTACAACTTTGGCATAATTTGACAAATGTTAATATTTTAGTGATTAATTTTAATGGATGAAACAGTTAAATTTAAGTTATTAGCCTAATACATTTCTAATAGCCTACATTTCTCTAAATTTGAAACAATAGTGACAATGACTCATTGGATCTGTTATTTTACGTAGTTTCTATCTATTTATCTATGTATTTATTTTTCTTTAACAACAAAAGCTTTGAATAAATAAGTTAATTCATTTCATCATTGTTTCTATATGTGTAAATATCTTTCAGCAGACGTTAGTAAGCCACAGATTACCAAAAATCACACAAGATTAAAGGTTCAACTAAATCTAAAAACTGTTTTATAGTAATAGAAAATTACTGTATTTTCATGAGTTTATTATTTTCCATTATTGGTCTTCCAGATGCCAGATTTATTTATTTTTTACAGCATAGGTCTCAGGGAGATATCATTGGATATTAAACTCAATAATCAAGGCCTTTGTCAGTCACAGGAAACACACATTTCATGCTTTATTCATGTCATTTTTATTATTTACATCTTGCATTATGGTTTATGCTGCTGCTAAGCTCCAGTGATTGCTAGCTTGATCTTACATCCACATCTTAATCGTCACATGTTGCATAACATTTCTTATTTGATGATCTCCATTAATCTCTTGCTTTCAGTCTGCTGCTGTATATATGTTGTTGTTCTTCATAAGCACTGCTTCCACCACAGCATCCACATGTTCTTGAGAGAATGGAAGTTTGTTATCAGTGCTTCCCGACCCCTGCTGTGCTGAACTTGGCGATTGCCAGCGGGGAGTGATGAGGTCAGAGTCGAGATGTCAAATACCAACTCACATGTTTTCGCATCATAAATCTCATGTCAGTTGGCTACAGAACTACCCATGTCCCCAAACCATCGTTCCCAATATTTTTAAGTGTGCCAATACATTCTCATACATCAGTTTCTCAATCAGTTGTTGGGAAAACCTTAGCCAGTATTATGTTTCAAATATTGCAGTTATTATATTGCAATAAATATAATCTCCTAGTGGTGAGGCTGAAAGTTCAGTTTGCAATGACTAGACTGTGACTGATTTACATCTTACCAATAAAATCTCTTAAAAGTTTTTTTTTTTGCTGCATGTACTGTAGATAGGGACAGAAAGACTGGACTTCTACAAGCCACCAGAACACATATGTATTTTATCTAATGAATAGTTGGTGCTCTTGAGCTTTAACAAACATCCAACAGTAAAGAACCAATTTCTTGGTTCCTGAGACTCATAAACATCCAGCGCCACATATATCACCCTCACAGGGCCCAAAAGGGACCTGTCCACTGTGACTTTAACAAGGCTTTTATTTTCTCAGTGTGCTGTGTAGGTGTCAAGGACAGCTCGAGCACCATCCCTCTGGCGCAGTCAAGGCTCAGAAAATATTTACTGCATCTCTCACACTGAATTGACCTGCCTTGTTAGTGTTGTTGCCCGCATGAGCCTGACTCAGAGACTGTGTTGTGTGTGGGAGGACGAGAGGGACGTGGACAGAGTAACAGGACACAGAGTGTGTTTTGTCATGGCGTTTTGTACGGTAAGGAGTCGGGAATACGTGTACAACCTGTAAGCACGCTGATTTTGGAGTGACCTTTGCCCTGGAGTCTAAATTCCTGCCTAACGTCACGGAAATCACTGATCCAGACGTTGACCCTGAATATGTAAAATTATGTGGCTGCCACACTCCTCTAGATTGGAGCAAAGAACAGATATGTCAAAGACAACAAATCTTTTAGACAAACAGGAAGTGTCCAAGAGATTGGAGGGAAAGTGGTGGGAAGGCCTGTGACGGGCCTCTAAGAGGCACATTGTTTAGGCCCGGGCTCCCCAAGGTTGCCTTTTCACATCTACACACAGGGAGGGATGGGAAAATACTGAAGGGGGGACGCTGAGGGAGGTTTGCTACTTCTCCTTTGGTGTAACCTCTCCCATGAATATTTTAAACCTCTTTATTAGATCTATGGGGGTTGACAAACACATTTATACTTTCTTCCAGTCCTGTGAGGTTTATCAGTTGGATGACGTTGGGATTCAATAAAACAGTGAGCTGTCATGCAGATGTATTTTACTTCCTTAAGGTACTATCTGTTCAGCCAGAGGAGCACTATAGTCTGAGATAATGGAGGAAGAGGTAGTGTTGCCTTCAAGCTAGGAAGTCACTATGCTGCTTTAGAGGTTTGCTTCTGTTTATTAAAGTGGTTTGTCATTACATTTAGATGCTTCAAACACAGATTGTAAGAGTATAAACAAATACATTTGTCTCCATGTTCTCTCATTCTCTTATTTACTTTTTGTACAGTTGACAGCAATGGGCTCTCACGTTGTATTGTTACCTTCGTCACAGAGGTTATGTTTTTGCTTTTTTTCATTTGAAAGGTAAGCTATTACCCAAGAAATAAATTATTAAGGTTTTAGCAAGTTCAGAGGATTGTATTTCATCTGAAAGTAAAATTTTAGTACCGTAATTTCCGGACTATTGAGTGCACCTGTCTATAAGCCGCTATTGAATTTATCCGAACAGTTTCATGTGGTCCACTCTGACCGGGTCTGAAGTGACGACGCTAAATGTATCGGCAGCATGGAGCTTGCTAGCTTGTAAAAAGCTAACGAGCTTCGTGCCGCCGATACATGAGAAACACCGGTGTTTAAGTTCAAAGCGTTGGAAAAAAGTAGCAGCTTATAGTACGGAAATTACGGTACTTATAATGGGCAAATGATTTAATGGAGTTTGTTGAAAATCTACACACATATATGCAGAAGGATAATGTCACAATCTGAGACAATTTGGTGGAGATAAAATTTTATTTGTAGGCACAGTAGACGAAAAATCAATACATGTAGATGGGATATGCCTTGGTGGAGGTTTGTGCTCACTATAGTTGCTGCTATTGTCATTTAAAGTGAATAAAAGTTCTGGTCGAGGCTATTGTTGTATGCTCTCTGGTTGCTTTTGTAAAGTTTAGTGTGTGTGTGTTGGCGTACAGGCTTTTGTGTGTCCACATGTGAACATATGCATGTAAGACAGAGACATTTCACGCAGACGTCGGCGTAGTAGGAGTCTGGAACCTGTTCCTATCCCCTGCCAGGCTTTCCTTATGTAAACAGCATGTGAACAGCATTGAGTTGTCTTTCTCACCCGTGACTCCGTCTCTCCATAACCAGGCAGGGAGCAATTCACAAGAAGCTGATTGCAGCCCATTCTATATACAAAAATATCCAAATTTAAAAATATGGAAAATAAACCTCCCATAAATCTCACATGGCCACTAAAATTGCTCTTGTTGGATGCATCTTTGAGTAAACAGGTTACGTACAGTGTCTCAGCTTGTACCCACTTCCCCTTGAAACCCCCTCCAGCAATGCTGTAACTCTCCGGGGCTGCTGGGGAGTTTGGGCTCAGCTGAGTCAATAGCCCTGGGGCCCTGCAGTCCGTATAAACACCCACGTCCTCTGGGAAGACGGTGACTCGAGCCATGCTGGCGATGTTTTGTCAAGTCCTCATCCCTGTAGTAACAAACAGATTAGTCTTTGACAGATGTGTTTTGAGGAAACAGCTCAACCTCTGACAACTTTGTCATACAACAAATAAACTGGTCTTCTTTTGTTATAATATGATTTTTTAATTTGATCCGTGCATAATGCATTTAAAACAAACAATTTTAAACTTTGTTGTTTACTCTGAATACAGAAGAGTGTAGTGTTGAGATTATATGAAAACATCAAATGATTCACGAGGAAATTGTGGCTCTGGAAGTGTCTAGAGTTAGATTCATTAAGATTTCTACAGAGAAAATGAGTTTTCATATAAAATCATCTCCTATGTTCTCATATCTTCAATACATTTTATATTTTCCATTAAATATACAGTTTCTAATCTCAGTTTTGAAGTATAACCATGTCATGTTCACCAGAGTCTTCTGCTACTGCTGCTCTGTCCAGTAGGGTTTTTTATGGTGATACTTTCTGTAGTACAGTCTGTTTGTTGGGAAACAATTCAGAAAATGATCTTAAGATAGCAGATAAGATATTCCTTTACTAATCCCACAATGGGGAAATTTACAGTGGTACAGGGACAAAGTGGATCGGAAAATACATCCATCCATCCATCCTTTAATACCCATTTATCCATTTAGGTCATGGGGGGCTGGAGCCTATCCCAGCCGGCATTGGGCGAGAGGTGGGGTACACTCAATTTAAAATAATCAATTAACCGAACAATCATGTCTTTGGACTGTGGGAAGAGGTACTTGGAGAAAAGCACAATGATAACATAAAAACTTCAGACAGAAAGATCAAACCTGAGGTTCAAGCCCCAAACCACAAATATAAGAAATATTGGATTAGTATATTGTCAAATACAATTTAACAGAAGAATAGTGTAGCTATGTGTAATAAATGTGAACAAGCAGACTCAACAAATTTACACCACCATTGAACCACTTTTAAAAATATGTAAAGTTTATTATTTCCAATTAAATAATCTCTCTTTTAATCTGGTAAAACACCTTTTAGGATGTGGTAGAAGGATGATTAATAAATGTGTACCCGACAGAAACCTCACCACGTCACCATGGACCAGAAACTCAAGAGAACATTTCAACTCCACTGATTGTTTTAACACAAAAGGAAGGAAGTTGTTTCGTGAGGTGTTCCTAGTAAACCGGATATGATATGTTACCACGTCTACTGATGACCTCTATTTGTCAATAATTGTAGGAACATGGACGGGATGGAAAATACACCCATGCATACGCAAAAGCCTTATAGTTCCTGCCTTAAAAGGAAATCAAATGGTCATAGGTTCACTGTATTCTTTGCTTTCATACACTTTGTTCTATACCAAACCCCATAGAGCTGTTATTCGTTAGGATGCTGGTAAACCATCTGAGTATTAATCCCTCGCGTGCCATCAAGAATTGTGACTCAGTTAATGGAGGCTTTTACGATCCCATACTGGATTGCTCTAAAGTATCTCCTCATTGAACTCCTGTCATCAAAGGCAAACAACAGCTGAAGATCTGAAAACCAGACTCCACTTGCATATTTCAGACGTTTTTCTCCGTCATCGTGTTCCTGCAAGTTTGCCATGTCCTCTGGAACACCGAGCTCACTTGACCTAAATTAAACAACAGGTCAAGAACTTCGGTCCAATCGCCTGTCCATCCCTCCAGGCCTGTTTTGTGCACTGATCTGCAGATAACAGGAACACTGGAAGATACAGTGCATGTGTTCTGTTATGTATCTACTTGCAGTATAATTGATCTTAATTCCTTTGAGGACATGAGACATGTCCCTGGTGTGTCTGCCTACTTTTTTCTCCACAGAGGTTTCGGACATTTTATGCGTCTGTCTATTCCCAGCATTTTCTGCTGAGGTGGCCGCAGCTTAGGGAGTGTTTTGAAGGAGTGCCAGTTAGTAGATGGCACCAAGGTCTCATAATCATCACATAGTTCCTGGAAAAGAGGAGTTCATACTGGTTCTAATTTAGTTTCTGTCCTGTTTGCATGGACATGTAGGGACACAGATGAATATCAAATTATCTTTACCTTCTATAAAAGAGTGGAATATGTGGGAATGGGATCAAATCTGGAGGGATATGAACATATTATGTTTGGTTTTTGTCACAGAGGACATGAGACCCTTGGGAACCAATGAAATGTTTGTCTATGTAGCAAAACCCAACTAATAAGTGGATTGGTTTTTTTGCCGTTCAATCCCCATATTAATATTGTAGAGTTGACTAAATCTCACAAAGATAAACCAGTTGACCTACAGTCTCATTTTCTATGGCATTTCTTACATATGGTTGTTTAGAATATATGACCGCGATATGTTAAACATGAGACGAAAACATCTTCTGTGGTGGACAACCTGTGATACATATAATATCCACATGTTTCTGGAGTTACAGGTAAACTCATCACTAATATGATACATCAACAATAAGCTAATTACCTCCACCATGGAGGTTAACTCGGTTTTTTGAGAGTTAGAGTATTACCCAGTGAATACTTTATTACTTTTTGAGCATGATTAGAAGGTGGGATTGTGTCTGGGGAAAAAATAAAATCCCCAAAAATGGACGAATGTTTTAGCAGTGGAACCAGTAGGGGAAATGGAAGAAGTAAGAAGTCGTAGGTACAAACGTGAAATATTTTGTAACTTTGTCGCATCTTTATCTATTTTATTGAAAATCTACACACATATGCAGGATGATAATATTGACAATCTGAGACAATTTGGTGGATTTCAGATATGAATTATTATGCCTTGGCAGAGGTTTGTGCCCTCTGACGGCTTTCTAGTTTTACTATTACAATCCACAAAATATGTGGTGATACATGATGAGAAGGGTTTGCTTGATGTGATTCAATTCAATTCAATTCAACTTTATTTATACAGCACTTTAAAAAGACAGAATAGTCAGCGAAAGTGCTGACGTGACATCTCTCATTGCATAAACATATTATATACACAATGCTGAGTGTACAGTGAGTTACCAACAACAAAATCAGGAAACAAGAAACTTAGATTGTTGTATGGATGCTATAGAATAATTAATTCAGGAACACACTGGAAAACATTTTTTTTTTTTGCTCGGTCATTGTAATGTAAATATTGAACACATGCACACATTGTTTAGACAAAGTATCTCTAAACAATATGATGCTGAGCATATTGGATTCATTCTCCTCCTGTCGCTGAACCACTTGGTCAGAGTTTTGAAAATCAAGCCAAGAAATTCCCAAACTGGAGCCAACATGACCCAATGTGTTTTTCCGTGGCAACGAGCACGTTTTTTTCCTCCCAAGTGACAAATACATCATGGCAACAGACTTTACAGACCCAGTATAAACACAAGGGAACAGGGTATCCTTGTACAGCCTTGCACGTTGGTGTTTCACTTTCAATTCATCATTAACCTTGGTGTTGTTGGCTGGTTTTATTAAACAAGAGCTCATCAAACTATTGTGTTATCTAGAGTCCGAGATAAGTAATAACCCTAGGTGCCAGGACAATATTTGCTTTCATATTTTATATCATCAATATTATGGATTGAAGTGGAAATTGGTTATAACATGCACGTCCTCCTTTCTTCCCATGATAATCACAGAGGCATTCAGCAGCCCCATGGGTGCTTGCATTGTGCATCTCTGAGGTCAGTTAACCCCTGCTGGGAACGCTGCAGTGGATAGGAGGAGAAGAGCTGGAGGAAATAACACAGCAGCAGGGTATCTTATGCCAATCAACGTACAGCAAAGTGAGAAACATTAGCAAGCAGACTGACGCTTACCGATTTCCCAGGACTGTGTGGGTGGATGTTTTTTACCCTTGAGAGGAGAGGACGGTTAATGTGCCCACTGCAGCTTCAATCAAGTTGTCTCAGTGGGGTTATGGTTTAGTTCCTTGGATATTTTAAGCCTCTGTACTGTAGTTAGCCTTTGATGCTCTGAGGCCGCTTAATTCCCATTATCACCGTGTGTGCTTTGGTTGACTCGCCCCACGTTTGTCAAAATTAAATGTCTAACTAAGTGAGCATTTTATTTTCTGCCCTGCGTTGCTGCTGTCACTGCTGGCATTTAACAGAGTTACCACGTGACTGGAGATACAGGGTCAAGTTTCAGAGTACTCCCACTCTGCGAGAGAGGAGGCGACTCACCACGAGGCAACTCCTAATGAAATCCCTTCCTGGGAGCTCTGTAAATATTTTCATCCTCTCCCTCGGCCTGCTGATGGACTAATTCCACTCACTTTCCTAATTAATCACCGAGGGGTGGTTGGAGGCCGAGACGGGAGGAACTGGATAAGTGGACGTGTGGCTGTTGTTCGAAACTGTCCACATCAACACCGCGCATGCAGCCCTATAATCTCCTCTGCTCAGATACATATCAAAGCTTGTATGTGGACAGGCAGGTCAAAGCAGGCTGTAAAACAATACATGACGAGGTTTGTAATCTGAGAAGAGTTTGAGGTTGAAATAACTGCTCTGAAATTCTTCAGATTTCTTAACTTTTAAAAATAGACCTGATGATTGATCAGGAAAGTATTTGGTGGATTAATGGATGTTCCTCACATACCTCAAATGCAGGAAGTAACTGGCCTGTATCTGTGGCAGTCTTGCATTGATTTGTCTGTTTGCCTGTTGACAATATGACAGAAAATCTACTGAATGGATCTCAATTATTTCTCAAGAGATAAAGTTTAGAATTACATTTTGGAAAAGATCAAAGGATGAGACCCTGTTTTTCCAAGATAGTGTTGCTATTTCATATCCATAGTATCAGTACAGCTGGATTATGCCTTGGTGGATGTTTGTGCTCTCTGGGTGCTTTCTAGTCGGTCATTTTATTGTGAAGCCTCATTCTGAGGCTCCAAAAGGGATTATGTTGTGGTAACTCAAGATCAGTCTTGGTCTCGAGACCGATCTTGAGACCACTTATTAAGACTCTCAGTCTTGTCTTGGAATCGAAGGCATTTTTACTCGGTCTTGACTCGGTTTCGGACAACGTGGACTCTGGTTTTTTGATCAAGACCAAGCCAGCACTATTTTTTGTTGCTGTTGCTTTTTTGTGAAAGCAAACTTAATTAAAAAAAAAACAAGATACTGGTCATTTGATTCTATTTTGTTATGATTTTTCTTTGATATATACAATCTTGGTCTTGTCTTGGTCTCGATTTCTAAATGTCTGGACCTGCAAATGTCTTGGTCTCGATACTCTCTA
>OOFC01015034.1:0-14717 GCA_900323345.1 Pseudochromis fuscus
CCACTGTCCATCTCTGCCACAGATACAGTACACTCCCCAGAAGCAAGCTGCATATGGAGGCCACCCATGAAACACACACACGCACACACACACACACACACACACACACACACACCTGCCAAGCCTCAGGGAAGCAGGTAAAATGTACAGATACAGAAACTTGATCGTGGGAAAGCACTGACATTTTTACAGTATTGATCGAGGTCAAGTGTCATTGAACAGAGTGTTGTTGTTTTTTTTTCTTAAAAGGCATCATGAAAAGTTTCCAAGTGTCACAAAGTTCACTAAGGATAATTTTTTAAGCCGCTTAGTGACACAGCAATGCTGGCAGGTATATTCCTGCACAGATCATCCCCACTATACATGGATTAGGCAATAATAGCAAAGGAAGTAAAGCACCATGAATGTGTTCACAGCAGCTACTGTGTGTTAAATCTGCCTCCCTCAGTTTTCCTTCTCCATCTGTTTTGGGAAAAATAACTAGACCTTTTTTTTCTGCCACAACATAATTATGGGTTCCTTGAATGTTTTGCTTCGGTGAATTCAAGCAGAGAGAAAAAAATCCAATACAAACACTGTCCTGGTTTGTTTTTGTGCCACAAAAAAAAAAATTCATATTTTACTCACAACGTTGATTAAAATTCAGCCATTCTGATAACCGACGTCGTTCCCGCCCCAGAGACCCTAAAATTATGCATCACAGCCACACTGTCATCACCATCTTGCACCTTGTTGCATGCAGGCTCAGCCATCAGTAATCACATTGTGTGCCAAAACCAGCTCAGACACCGTCAGTGCGAACACAGCCCAAACCCATGAATAAGTAAACCTCACTGGAAAAACATATGAATCTCCTAAAGGGTAAAGATAAAGGGATGTGCCCGTCTCACTGCGGTTTACATCCTGAAGCGGAGTGGCTCGAGGTTTCAGACCAAAATCCACAAATGGGATGAAACACTTCGGATGCTGAACATACATTCGACACCAGTGCTTTGTTTAGCTTGATTTATTTGAGCAAAACGCATTAACGTGTGGAAATGAGTAATCATATTAACCTGTTACAAGAAGCAAATGGGTAAACCCACACCCACAGAGATCACTGCTAATCCTGAACCACCTCACCACTTAATGCACCTTCATCACTGGCCACAGGATGATTGGGCATGTTTCAGGAAATAATGGCACTCATTGGGTTTTATGACATCATCCTTTTGCCTTCCTGTTGACATAGTGTAATAAAGGCTGGGTGTGTGGTGCAAACTTCTGATAGCATCAGACAGAGGGATTAAATGCAAATTATGGATTAAAAGAAACAACAAAGCTTTTATTTAAGATTCAAACACCAGGCTTTGCTTTGGCAATAGGTTGTATGCAACAGTCTTGCAGTGGTTAATATTTATAGGCTGGAAATATGAGTTGAGTAATGTGTAAAGTAGTACAGCACTAGAGGCCTGAGAAGGTAAAACACTTCACTGAAATGTATTCGGCCTTTTACCTTCCTAAACAACCAACACCGGGCTCAACCGGAGTCTAACAGTCCTGCTGGTACTCCACAAATGAAACATGGATCTGCAATCTGTCACAAGTGGCTCTCGGTTGTTCTGCGCTGAGGCAGAGGCTGAGGCAGTGTTCGCAATACCCTGTTAAATAATTCAAACATAAAACATATTCTGTTGTGAAGCTACAGTCGAGACTTCCTTTGGTTTGATTTAAAGGATCCATCCACTGCTGTTAATGCTGCAGTCATCACAATTACTGCCCCTTTGTCCACTGCTTCAAGGATTCAGATACTTGTCATTGAAAAGAACATTTGGACGTTTTAAAATGCACAAGATCTTTTATTAAAATGGACATTTTACAGACGTGTATAGACTGGTGGTGCTCCTTTCACCACCTGCTTCCTCCTCCAGAAAACAAAGATGTCCACTTTTCTTTTCCCAGCAAAAGGAAACTTAAGACAAATTTGTTTCCAGTCGCCGACCGTTGAACAAAAGTGAAACAAAAAGGAGTTAGTGGAATGAAACTGTCTTATATTGTTTCACTTTCCTTTTGAATGGCGAGGCAGATGTCTTTCAAAATATCCAAATAAAACTGTGACAGTGCTGATGACAAAAGAAAGTTTGTTTGTTGGAGAAGTTGTTCTGAGCTGTTTGGTCATTACCGCCTCCTCTCAGTGCCACAGTCACATCCTTACAGCCCAGTAAGGTGTACATCTACAGTATCCTATTGTCGGCCATAAGCCGGCGAGAACATTATTAATTTTGCCTCCACAAATTCTTCCAGGACATTTGAACCATCCACAGTTTAGATAAACAGAGAGGCTCTATGTGGTGCCATCACCCAGCCCCTGGAGCCCAGTTCATGTGAGGGTGGAGGAGGTGGTTAATATTTCCAAATTGTTTCAATGTGTCCTTCCTGTCCCGCTGCACTAATGACTACTCGACAGCAGGAGGGGTTCGGGGGGTTTGAGGAGAGGGGTGCTATAGAGCGGCGGCTTCGCCTGGGGACACACCATCTGCCTCGTGGCATGCCAGGGTGTGTCAGGACTGCAGCCAAGCCACACTTGTCATGAAAGTAAAACTCCCCCCCTCAGCACAAGACTGCAGTGCCTCCATATATCAGGTCTGAAGCTAAGCTGTGATGTAAGTCTATATGAGTCCCACAAAGCCACCTGACGGGGCTCAGGCCACGTCCTCATGGCAGCGAGGTGCTTTACTGGTGTGCAGCACAGAGAGGCGAAGAGAGCGGGAGCACTCACTCAGCTGCTCTCAATCCTCAGTTTGGATGGTGTTAGCCGTGCCTTACACCTGCCAGAGTGTTGGCAGCTCGCAAAGGCGGCAGCATCAGACTTTTTGAAATGCACCGCCTGCTCTCAGGTGATGAAGCTGACTTCAAATCAGTGGGAACAGAGAGAGAACATTAGCAAAGGAGGGAGACTCTAACAGGCACCTGCCACTTTGGCTCAATGTTCGACGTTGCTCGAGCTTCTAGGATTACAATTTGATTGGGCCCCGGTCCTCCATTAGAAGTGAGAAAATACAGCCTGCAGTTCTCCTCCTGCACTCTTAATGCGTATTGTGTTCAGACAGCTCATCAGACAATCAAGAGTCGAAAAAAAAAAGAAAATCTCAGAAAAGGCTTTAGTGGAAATATGAGCAGATAGGTGGATTTTTGATAATTAGGAAATAGGATGATGCTTTCTGAGCAAGTCCATGACTCGTGTTGAGATTTTATAGAGGTAATTAATTTAAAGCAAATGCAATAAAACAGCAGACTGATGATTTCACCAGGCAACAATCAGATAAATGTGAATAAACATGAAAGTGAAGACGAGCTGAATGGATGCAGACGGCGGTGTGATATTAATGTCACGGCTGGTCCGGGAAGGATTGAATGCGTCGAGGCGAGTCAAGGTTGAAGCTCTTCTGAGGCTGCCAGCAGTCAGCAGGCTGGAGGAGGAGGAGGAGGAGGAGGAGGAGGGAAAGAAAGGAAGAAAAAAAAAGAAAGTGGACTGACGTGTGTGATTTATGTCTCACGCCACGAGGGATTTCAGCCACTGATAACCTAATACAACTCAGTGCTTAGCAGCTCAATTGCATTACAGCATTTCAAAGGGCTTTTTCTGTCGCTATTGCTCTTTTGTTCTTCGGTGTAACAAAAAGAAAACATGCCTCTATTGTGAGGACAGACAGTCATGTTAAAGAAGACAGGAAGGGAGGGCAGGGAACACTAGCAGAACATTTCTTTTATCTTTTAAACACAAAAAAGCTGGAGAACAAACTGACATGTATAAAGTGTATTTACCCTTGTTGGGTGTAAAAAAAATGTTCATGGAAACTCAAAAAGCTGTGCCTCATTGAAGCGCCTCTGCTGATAGCTCCTCCGCCTTATCTCTGTCTATAAACACAGGATGAATGCTGTGTGTGCAGCCATCCTAAGATAACTTGGCTACATTTTTCTAGATGGAAAACACTGGCTAGAAAACTCCCTCAAGGCAATTTGTTTAAGCAAAAAGGATCCCAGCTTCTCTGTTGACATCATACACTTTCTATCAATAAGATGCTTTGGTGTTTCTAAGAGGAGAGCACAAATCTGGTTACAATTCATCGAGGTCCTCTTGTGAAAACCGAGTCGTGCTGGGATCTATATCTCCCAAACAGATTGGGGAGATGGAAAAACTGGCGTCGCCTCGAAAAGCACAGGAGTGCGTTTCCCACCATGCAGGCCTGACGTTAATGAAACTTTATTGAAATGTTTCCTAAGACGCACGGTTGCTGCAGGAGAAGTCTGTCTCGCTGGGAGCTTGGGAGAGTGATGCGCCCCCTTTAAAAGGCCTACTTAGTCCTCTGCAGAGGTAGATAATCAAATTAATATATTTGCTATATAAACGCTGGTTTGCCATCAGTCACAAGCTACTGCAGTCCACGCACCGATGGAGAGCACTTCACTGCTTGAGATAAACAGGAGTTCTGCTTATTTCCAGGTGTATTCATTTGCTTTGCTTTTAATCTAATTGGAGAATCATTCAAGAGCAGCAATCAGGTGTCAGTAAGCATGATACTTATGCTTGTGGATAAACAACAAGAAACCAATTATTGACTTCCTCGCATCTTTTCACAACAACCTGACATATGGTTGAAAAACAGGCTTATAAAGAAATCCAACAGTGTACCAGCAGCTAGCATTAGCAGACTCAGGATTATTACAGCCTATGCACAACATATACTTAACTGTATATATTTTGAGAATTCGATTCAGCATCCCCCTTTTACACATCAGGGTGCTCAACCATCGGTTTTGCACGTGTCTCCCTCAGAGACATCTGCACTGTGGGTGCCGACGTATTTATTACACCCCCCACTTTTTAAGATTTAGACCACATTAGATGCTGGTTCTTCTGATCTCTGCACTTTTGGCCACGTGGAGCGGCGTTCGCACGCCACCGGAGTGAAGCTGGTTCTTTTGGCAAAAGTGATTTGGGCTGTTGTTGATCACAGTTTGCATGGGAACGCTTCCAGATGCAGCAGCAGTACTCAGCGAGGTGGGGAGGGGGGGGTTCAGCAATGCATAAAATAGTGAGGAAGAAGAGGGATGTAAAAAAAATATGACATACACCTGCAAAGTTCCCATATCATCAGTGTGCAGGTGTTGCTGTGCATTTTGCAGCTCTTTTCTTTTCATAGCATGTTGTTGGTCGTAGTTCATCTCTTAAAATTCTTTGCACACACACACGGGGTTGGATTGGTTGCACAAATGCACGCATTAGAAAAGGTCTAGACTCAGCTTCAATCAGTGCAGGAGTAGGACGTCTAGTGTTCGTTATCACAGCTCATTTAAATCAGACTTTCTAAAGACGCTCAGTCTGCTCACAGGCAATCACAATCACTTCCAGAAACTCTACTTTGAGTCAAAAAAAAAAATCTTCAGACCTGCATGAAGTTAAAAATAGGATCATCTTCTCTCGTTGTAACTTTGAGTCATGACAGCTGAAAATAAACAACACAACTAAACTATTTCCGGTGATACAATTGATTAAGACGTTTGTCATATATTCATGACACAATCACGTTAATGCACTATATGCAGATGCAATTTGCATAATATTTTCTCACACTTTTTTTCTCCCCACAAAAGTTTGGATGTGCCTGTGTGCTCACCCTCAGTGAGACAGACACTCATAAATCTTTTGCCTCTCTTATCTCTTTGGTATCCTTTGGGAAATCCCAAAATAAAGTTAAACTGAATCCCATTGTATAATTTCTGGAGTGCTGCCTTTGTAGTGCGGATACCTTGTTTTAGATGTTATTTTCCCCACAGTGTCTTTAAAAGCCATTAGGAGTAGACTGGAGCGTCCCAGGATGCCTCTAAACACAATGTCTGTGTGACTTCACCTACAAAATGCAAACCTGAAAATGTACTTTTAGTTTCACTGAACACACAACATTGCATCCCAGACATTACCTCTATAACAATATACCAAAATAAAACTTTAAATGCATTAAGCTCCCCATTAATGTGAACGTATGTGCACCATACGACAGTGTCCATTAGATTTCGGGCTGCAACGATTACTCGAGATAATCCATTACGTCCATTATCAAGATTCATCGACATGGAAATTCAAGAATCAAAGCGTCGAATTATTGTTTTTGTTATTGGTAAAATCAAATATCAGCCGGAAAAAAGTCATTTATACTTCCAGTTCCCTACAGGATCTGGTGGGGGCAGTATCGCTCCCACTGTTAACGTTATTTACAGAAACCGACAGGAAGAAGAAGCAGAAGCACGACAGTGACAGGCAGAAGAGGCAACCAATAAAGAGGGAAGACGCGAAACAGTACGACTTTTTGGTTTTTACAGGGGTTTTTTTAAAACGTTAAACAGAATGTTGGTCCTGTTGATGAGAAATGTGAGTACAAAAAAACTGGACGGACAGTCGACCGACACAAAGTATTACACACACTCTGCAGGAAGGAGTTTTCACTGAAGCACTTCCTGTTAAAAATACTACATTAATGGGAAGCATATGATAGTCAGGGATTCTGATAGCATTTAAGCTAACCCGTTGCCTAGCTTGCGACAAACCACCCTCATGCAAATTTTTATCATTTGGCAGCGCTATTTATTATTGCACCTTAACAAGCATTCCTTATCCAATTATTCGATTAATCAATGGAGTAATCAATAGATTATTCGATTACTAAAATATTCGTTAGCAGCAGCCCTAATCAGATTTTTGGCACATAAAGTAAAAGTTTGTTTTGAATAATAGCACAACACCAACTAATGGCAGCCAGTTCTGACTATTAACTAATAACTGTGTGGAAAACTTTCTCCTCGTGTCTTTCAGGATTTATTGAAGCAAAGTTTCAACCTGTACAAGACAAGTATTTAACAGGTCAAAAGGTCACAAGTACGGCTTTGCATAAAGATGCATAAATCTTCCACTCAGGTTACAAAGTGACACATGCCACCTCCACACTTTCAATTTGTTGTCAGGTCGTAAAGTAAGTTGATGTATCCTGTGAGTCACTTCCTCAAACAAGCACCTGAGGAAAACTACACTCCCCGCTCATCCACTCTGGTTTTTACACAGCTAAACGTGCACCCTCACTTTTCAATAAACCCCTACTCCTGATTACTGAATGCAGCTTTTGTTCGTACCCAGGGCAGTGAAGCATTAAAAAAAAAAAAAAAAAACACCACAACTCGTCCCCAAGGACCTCGTTCACTGAAACCCACTCCACAGTCACTTGAAGACCTCCAGTGGAGAAAGCAGAGGAGGCCGTGGGTTGCACCATGTATAGGTGCTGTTAATACGCGACAGATATTCAAGATTAAGTACTTGACGACACGCTTGACAAAATCCAATTTCCTCTCTCTGTCCCCGTCCCTGTGTGATAGATTTATTGGCAGTGTTTCTGCTACATACAGTAAGTGGTGCGGCACAGGAGCCCAGAATAATTCAGGTGCCGTGATGGACTGTAGGAATTTTATAAAATATGATAATCCTGTGCCCGTGTGAACAAGCAATTTCTCCTCAATGTGACTCCCTCATCACTACCGTGTGAATTATTATGGAGACACTAATTTGTTTTTTAATTTGAGAATACGGTAATCGTCTGGAAAAAGGAATAATAAAGTTGTCTGCCCACTACTTGTACAAGTGTGCTGGCATATACAGCGGACATGCAGCTCACTCCCTTGTGACGCTGCCTACACAGGCACAAACAACTGTTCATCATAGCTTCTATAAGATGACACAATTAGGAAAGTAGGGCTTCATGAAGCAACGAGATGAGATCCACCGGGACAGAAGCTTTGATTTTGAAAGAGCAAGGGAGGAAAACAAGCCGCAGCCTGACTGTAAAAATAAAGCTACAGACTTTGCGATGTTATGTGAGGACGATGTGATTGAGGCTGCGTGGCCTCAGACAGCCTCCGTGTGGCGAGGATGCACCGAGGCCCCCACACGTCAGCCGACACTTGACAATGGAGCGAGCTCAGGGTGGAGTCCACACTCTCCGTTGCTACGTGGCTTCCCACCTCTCTGAGCAGGACAGCAAAAGGCGAGAAAGGCTAAATTAGGATGGATGAGGAGCAATCAGCCCCCACGGAGCATGCAACAGCCACATGCCATCACTATTTGTCACTATTTCCGACATCCAGATTGCTCAAGTCCAAACAGCCGAGAGCATTAACCCTGGTTATATTTTAGCGAGCAGCCGCAACACCCAGCCGACACAGAGGGGCGAGCACAGACTTGTCAAGTTAAAAAGGGAATGTCACCAAGTTGTAAACACTTCCTGTCAGGAAGGGAGCACTTCCTTAATCCTGGAGCAACCAAGGCATTTTCCACCAACAACTACAGATAGTGGTTTGCTTTCTCTCCCTGTACTCATATCACTACAGCAGCTAAAAATAGTTTAAAAGAAAAAACTTTCCCTTTGTTAAATAAATGACAGATCTGAGCTGCATTACAACAGACTTCAAACTATTTACTAGAATGGTTTCTGGTTCACAGAAGGCATGAAATGAGAGTCTGGGATCCCACTAAGAAGAAATGGAAGTGTTCGGCTTCCACTCAGATCACAGGGCGGCTCTGCTGCAAGACGGATGTCTGGCTGCCTCCTGCAGTGTGACACAAAAACAACAGTCTACACACACACGCAGCAGATAAAAAGGCAAATTAGTCTCTATCTCCATGACCTCTACATCATACTGTGTTTTGATGCAAAAAAAAACACAATTTAGTTGGAGCTGGAATTTACATCGTTTTACACTGAAAGGATTTTTTGGGAGAACAGTGCGAACCAAAGCTCCCGCTTCATGCACATTGTGTCTTTGTTTCCCAGATAGCACGAGAACTCATTTGTTTCCATTTAATCTGTGTGTGACGATCTGCCTGCAGACCAGGGCTCCCCTCCTTCTCGGCTCAGCTGCACACACTGTCATTAAACAAAACAGAGCCATGTGTCTACAACTCCCCAGCGGGTCCAGAGCTGCAGCACTAGTCTGCAGGCTAATTGTGACCTGGTGGAATCAGGCGACTGATGTTCCAGCAAAAAGCAAATCGAGCAACAAACACAACAGACTCCGTCGGGACTCTTTAAACTGGAGAGAAGGCTCCCAGATGGAGGGAGAGGGGGAAATAAGCAAACAATGGCTAAAGGCCATCGTTTCAAAGACCTATAACTTTGATGCCCATGCGGTGAGAGTGGCTGTATATAAAACCTAACCATGGCCAGTGCTGGATTGTAGCACCACCATGTAAATGTAACAGGATTTGCCAAAATGATATCTTGATGAAAAACCAAAAGTGCTCAGTGGAATTACATTACGGCGTCCGGTGCATCTTCCACTACAACATGACTTCACTCTGTTTCAGCAGAGGCGGGGCTTGTGTGCTGTTTGCCTCTGTGCTCCTTCCTTCCTGTCAAAGTGCCCTTCCAGGATTCTTGTTCAGGTCAGGAATGCATTGTAACGCTCTCTCTTTGTCACTGACAGTAAAACATTAGACAAACTCTGAATATCAAACATGTCTGGAATGAAAGGAATGGCTCCGGGCAGCAGGTAATTTACACTGAGTGTCTTGTGCTCTTGAACTGAGCACGACGACTTTGAGAAAATGTTTCAGATGCTTAAAATAGTTCAGGAAATGCTTTGGATTCTTTGACACCTCAGTGGACAGTGGGTCAAACCTGAAATCAAAACGCTCGCCAATGGTATCGCAGTCTAGCCCGTACCGCTATGACTCAGAGTAGCCATAGCAACACACTGCCTCGGTTATTTCACACAATTTGTCATAATTATCAAAATAATTATCTACTTACTTGAAAATGTGAGTCACAACGTGCCCACCGCTACTGAGCGTGATTATGAAAAACAACAGCTGCAAAATCCAAGACATGCACAACACAGCTTTCACACCAATCTGCTGATTACTTCAACCTGTGCATGCCACTGTCACAGCAGAAAATTACTTAACCAACATTACCCCATTTGCGCCGCCATACATTATTTCCACTATGTATTTATTCAGCTTGGATTATTTAAAGCACTCACAGGCATGACTTGGAGCAGAGGTTTATGGGAGAGTGGAGCAGGAGGCCACAACCTGCACTGCTCTGATATCCACTCAGACCTGCTATCAGCCTCGCCAGTGTCCGTCTGATACAAAAAAGGAGAAAAGTAAAAAGAGGAGCTATAACAAAAACATGATGGGCTCTGATGTTTTCATCCATTTTCTGGTTCCCTGAACGAAAAGCATTCTCGCAGACCCAGGTGATATTGACGTTTGCGCTTGACATTTCTTCTATCACTGGCAGAGATGAGAGCGTGAAAAGGCCGGTGAGGGATGCATTTATAAAACTCCACTGATGTCTGGAGCACCAGGGCGAAAGGCCAGGCAAAGATATTCAAGGTGTGGGAAAGTGAAGCCGAGCAGAGTTTAGCCGTGCACTACAGCAGCGTGCAGGCCTGCTCTGCCCACGCTGCAAGGATGGAGCCTGGATGATGGTGCACCTGGTGAGGGCATAATTAAAGCTTTTTTCCACATGCTGCAGTGCACCATCTCAAATCTAATCTGATCATTACGCATCCAAATGCACTCAAGAGTACATACAAAAAAAAGATACAATCAACTTTATATAACTTCATTTTTTGTCTTCATTACTCCAGAACAGGCAGCTATACACAGCTGATCTTTTTTTAATCTGCATGTCACTGAAGAGGTTTCAATAAAGACACAAATGATAGTGAGGTTGATGCCCCAGCACTAAGTTTTTCTCTTCACAAAACCTGGATTCACATTCAAATAAACTGCTCAACGACAAATGCAAATGCGTCCTAGATGTTCTCACCTGTAGGAGTAGTGCTTGGTTCAGTGACTCACAGTTCAGGACTGTTGAGCAAAAAAGTGCTTTATACCTGCTCCTATAAATGCACTGTACCCTGAGTATTGAAACCTACCTTCCCACCAAATTTTATTAAAATGTGTCGACTAAATTTTAAGGTATACTGGAAACATACACGTCCAAACAGGATCAAAGACATCCCACTTTTGGAGGAGATAACAGTGGTTTTCCATCTGAAATATATTCAGTTGAAACGCTGAGCCAGGTCTGGTAAAATAAATAAATATATAAATAAAAAAGGTGCACAGAAGGGAAATAAGCACAGAGGAAATCTGTCGATCCAGATGCCTCTGTTGGCTGCACAACTGTCTCGGAGTGTGATCCAGCAGCAGCTTCTATAGATAGATATGCAAGCTGGCTGGTGGGATCACCGAGTCAAAGGGACCCCGAGCCCCGAGGAGAGCTAACGTTAGATCGCAGCAGCAGTTTCCCAGGTGCACAGACAGATACTGACGATGACGGGCGGCGCTTCACAAGGGTGCCGCAGCCTGTCAGCTCCGCACTGCTGCTTTTGTTTACGCATTCTCGAGTGGAGCCCGTCATCACTTTCGGGTGTCCTTCAGAGAAGTTGGGTTAGTGCTGAGTAGAGCGATGAGCTGGGAGATGAGGCCTTTAATTACCTCCAAGGCGGCATGATAATTGATCATCTCTCGCAACTCAGTGTACCATGAAGGGCTCGGCATCATTAAAAACAAAACCCGTCACAATACCTTGAAAATTTAAACTACAAGCAATGCTGATTAATGTGCATCCAAATTCAGCTCTGTATGAAAAGTTCAGCACCAAATGAGGCCAAAAATTAAAAAAGGACAAACGATGCGAGATGAAACAGGACACCTATGAAAATGTATGAACAGATAAACAAATAACACTTCTTCATCTTGATTTTTTTCCCCCCTTGGAAGTTGGTGAATAGAAACAGACTAGAAAATTCACTTTATCCAGCTATTGGCATTTCAGGCATTAGGTAAGCACTGATATAATTAGCATCCATGAGTCAAGTAATTAAAACATCAATGTAACCAGGCAGTGCAGTTAAGACACTTGTGTGCTCTTTGCTGAGCCTCAACAGTCAGCGTTTAGTCTGCACAGTCACGCTGACGTGCATGCATCTGCGACCATGTGTTTACATGATAAAAGGCTGAAATACACCACTTTACTTCCTGGTTTAATCACTGTCCAGTCCTTCGTTTGACAGAAGAAGAAAGGCAGCTTTAAAACCGTTTCAACATGAACACTTTTAACACTCGCCTGAAAGGAAGAGAGTAAATAACAGACTGCAACCAGCGCGTCCTCCCCCCAGCGACACCGTTAAAACAAGTGTCTATATAAAAAAGGGACAATCCTTCATTAGCAGGACTTTTAAAAACCCTCACCTACAGTCTCTTTAACAAGGATTTACAAACAATTATCATGGCCAGCCACAGTCACAAAGAAAATCCTCAGCTTCCAGACAAACTGTAATCCTCACAAAGGTGCAACACAAAGCCGCACAACACTCTTTGAAGCACTTCTGAGCAGATCTAAAGGGTTTTTAGACAAAATTTCTCTTTTAAGAAACACATAAATACCCAATTAGACATGTATTTTCTTTTCATTTTTCACAGTTGAAAAAAAGTTAATCGGGGAAAATGGATAACTAGTCTGCAGGCGGACATGTTTTTGGGAGGTGTTGCTGCTGCCTCTTCCCTCTCCACCACCACCACCACACCATTTTTATTTAACCTTCATCACCTGACAAGAAACTCTTAAAACCCTCCTCTTGACATATCGCCCGAGCCCACCAGCTGTCGGTGCTGATTTAGCTCGTCCATAACATCATTCATGCTGCTGGGTGTGAGGTATTTAGCCCAGAATACTATGCAATCAACTGTCTGTCTGCTGAAGCCATATGTGCACATGGAGAGAGAGAGAGAGGAGGAGGAAGAGGAGGAGGAGGAGGAGGAGGAGGAGGAGGCGCAGAGGCAACTGTATTCCTGATTTAAGCAGATCCAAATAAGCATCAATTAAAGAGAGACAACTATAATCTGTTTAATCAGCTTGAACAGCTGGAGTGGCTGGGTGAGAAATGTAAATTCTGATTTCCTGCTTGTTTTACTAATAACATGTATCTGTGCGCTTCTTAAACCTGCATACCAAGTTGGTGCGGGCTGCAGCAAACAGCAGCCGACAGCGTGTGGAAAACAAACACTGCGAGGGAATATCATTTTAGGAGCTTCACTTGGTTCCTGATTTCTGTGTTGAGGGTGTATGGGAAATACAGATGACAGCAGCGCGGCTGTGTATCGTGTCATCAAAACAAGGGGTGAAAAAAAAAAACCTCTTCCTTCATGCAACACTGCTATGACAGGCTGCAGACACCGTGGAATATAAATAAAAGTGTTGTGAACCAAAAAACCAACTGTGTGCTCGCCACATGTCATGAGACAGGTGCAAAGGCAAACACAAGTGGAGGAGGAGGAGGAGGAGGAAGTGGCATGAAGGTGAAATCAGGAGGGACCACAAACATTTTTAGGAACACAGTCATGATCAGGGCATGATCTGAGGAGGAAACAGGGGCTGCACAGTGTGTATTTTCACAGGGATGTGCTTTCTCCTCTGTTAACGAGCTCTGCAGACACTGAAAACATTCCTCAGCTGGATCACGCTCTGGACACCCAACATCTCAGCTTTCTCCAAACCAACCCAATGTATGAATTCCTGAGACGCCTGACATGACAGTGTGCTCCGAGGCACAGCCGGCATGTCTGTCAGCCTCCACTTTAGCCTGATGATGAGTGTGCTCCCTGCATGGGCCACAAAAAAAAAAAAAAAGCTTGTGGTGTGAAGCTTGTGCTGGCTCAGAGATCACTGCTAAGAGAGGATCAAATTAGGGCCATATATCCATAAACTCATCACAAGTAATTCCCCCTCCTCCCAAGGCAACAGGCATCACTGCAATGAACATTCACTAAATTGATCCTCTAGTTAAATAAGATTAAAGTTAAATTGAAGGCGCTGTGAATAAGTCTGGGTCACGCTGTTGCTTGGAAAACACTTTAAAACCGAGGAAAGTTTAGCTGCACTTTAACTCTGAGAAAAGTGAAATACTTTTCAGTCTTGAAGGAATAATTTGCTCATATAGTGACTTGTATATTGCACCGGATTCACACGGCTCTCTCCACAGCACCTCCCTGTAGTGCAGGTTAGATATTAGACAGAGGTGGATGTCGCAACTCGTGTGGACAGACGTTGTGATAACAAGTTCTGCCGGTTGGATTCATTCCTCACACAAGTGTTTCGTAAACGGCCCGCGTTTTCATTTCAGAAACATGAGAAATAAAACTACAATTGTGTAACTGAAGAAGAAGAAAGTTAATTGTTGCCCTTACATGGCCCCGCAGGGTCATGTTTGGACCAAACTTTACGCACCTTCTCCTTGTTGTCGTGGTCCAGAGGAGGTGAAGTGGGAGACTTAACGCTCCCCACGGCTACAGCCTGGGTGACCGTGACACCTCCGCCCGGAGCCGGGCTGCTCTTTTCGATTGTTTCCACCTTGATAAGTCGGTGCTTTGGCGACACATACTTGATGTCCGGCGAGCCCACAGTGTTCAACCCCGAGCCGAATGAAATATTTCCACCCGGAGTGTACGGGTCCTCGAAGTCCAGCTCCTTTTGCAGTTTGTACGCAGCGAGGATGTCCGGCTGAGCGGGACTCGGGAAGGTGGCCCCGGAGCTGGTTTGCTGGAAGCCAGGCGCACCGGGCACACCGGTGTGACAGTGTCTGTAGTCCGGCTTCGGAGGCGCCGGAGGGGGTGCTTT
>OOFC01015038.1:0-11067 GCA_900323345.1 Pseudochromis fuscus
TCTTCTTCTGCTGTGCTCTTTCTTTGGATTTCTGCTGCCTGGAGGGTGCTGGCCAAGCGTATCAAAGGCATTTGACCACGGTGGCAGCATGAAAGCCTTGCCCCGGACCATAACACCACTGATAATCCGAGCTGTCCCACAGAACTAGCGCAGGATGAAACACACCGCCGTCTACCCGCCCCCCCCCTCACAACCACTCACTTTGCTGTGTACTTTCAGCTGCTACTGCTCTACCTGCCGCTCTCGGTGACTCTCTCTCATTGCTGGTTTTCTAAACGCCTTTCTGCGTGGTTACCTTTCTGGCTCAGTTCAGCTGATGTAGTCATTAGAGCTTGACTGCAGCTAAAAAAAATTTCAGACCCTACGACTCCAGGAGAGCAACCTACGCTCAAGCTTGTAGCGAGTTAAAGTCTGGATCCAACACCTTTCTGACCTGTACACACACTTTTAAAAGCTAACAAACTATAGGAATTTGTACTGAGTCGGCAAAAGGAGTGAAATATGTATGCTCGCTTTGTATACTTGTGTAGGTCCTAATGTAGATGAAACATCCCCAAGTTTTGAGGTCATGCATTTTTCAAAGGAACTGTCGGAGTCCAGAAATATGTAGACACACAAGTACCCAAAGCTAAAAACATATAAAGAATGCAACTCCAATACTTCTTGGTGCAGGGCTAATCTCACAGGAAAACTAAATCTTAAGGTTCTATACTTGACTACATAAAGTTTTCAGGTATTTTTTTACAGCGCTGACCCAATTCCAAGCTGTTAAATGAAAAATGCAGCCGTTGGCAGAAGGTCAAACCTGAATGCCAAAGTCTGATGTTTACACTAAGGCTGCTTCTCTCCTCGATTTTGTGTGGAAGTTGTTCCCGTTCCTTTTGAAAATATCTCACCTTTGGTTTCAAACTGTTGTGCGATCATTCACGTTTTTCTCACGTTGTCTATGTTTTGTGACCCATTAATATTTCCAGTTCATAATTCCATCTTTTTAGTACCAAATACACAAAAATTCTCAAATAGTAGCTGGGGTCTGTATTTACCTCAACTGTGGTACGTACTTGGCCTCTATTTGATGCCGGCTTGTGTTAGAGGCAGGACTTCATCTCTAATTTTGTCTGTTTTATAAGTTGTGTTGATAAGTTATGTTTCAGTACCAAGCCTTTATTTGATGATTTAAACTGACAAGATTAAGTTATTATTACTTTATTACTTCATATATCCTACACTAGGGAAATTCTTTAACTGTTTGACACCAAGCATATCACCGGCAAAACAGAATGACTAGCATAAACCAATTTACCGTAATTCCTTGGCTATTTGTGCCAGTGACGTTATTCCAGCTGATTCTGAAAGCTGACAAGTGGAGTGTTTCATATATATTACATACATTACCACGGTAATGCAGGGGAATGGAGTCATGCTGTTATCTGCAGCATTTCGTACATATTACCTACATTATGGTAGCATATGGAAGCTCCACTTGTCGGCTTGACGTTGCTAACGCAAATGGCCAAGGAATTACGGTGATTTGATTGAGACATGTCACAGCTAAATGTTCGGGGTAAAAGGGTTAACTGAGGGGAAAGAAACAGTAAGATACAGACTTCCTACCCATTTCAAAATAAAAGTCCACAACTAGCATTAATTTGTTAACTGTTATTGTGAAAATATTTAATAGCACACTATGTTTACTTCATCCATGCTTGTTTTACCCCGGCCTGTTGAAGGGTGCCTCTATTTGAGGCCAGCTTGTATTTGAGGCAGGATTTTATCCCTAATTTTGTTTGTTTGAGAGATTGAATGTGTCATATTTCAGTATCAAGCCTGGTTTTGACAATTAAAACCAGACTGAGAGCAGAGTTTAGACTTCCTTTAATCACTTCATAAATAGAGCCCACTATTAGCATTTCAAGGACAGAAACGCCCTTCTTCATTTCTTAACTAAGTGGTTTTTGAAAAATATCTGAAGACACACTATATTTAATTTGTCTACCCTTGTTCTTCCCCAGTTTGTATTTGGGAACTAGCTTCCATTTGTTCATATAAACCATGACCATAGAGACCAGGCTTTTAATTTACTACCAGTTTTAATTTGAGGAAATACTGTAACTTCCCGTTTTTTAAATGTATTCCTCTACATCTAAATGTGTATCCCTCATTTACTCTGTGCGGCATCTACTCTCACTTAGCAACTTATTGGGAGATTACTCCATCTATCCAACAGTTTTAAATTATTAGCTCCATCTGCTCCAACTTTCCATTTCCAGAACTTTGCTCACTGTGCTTCTTCATTTTCACCTCTATTTTCCGCCGTTAGCTCTGACCACTGTCTGTTTTCCTCCCATTTGCACCCCCACCCCTGCTTTCCCTGGGCTCGGTCTGTACGTTGACTGTAAATCCAGCCTTGTCTTGATGAGAGAGAGGATAGTTAAACGCCTTGGGAAGTTTAAGACCCACCAGGGATCTTTCCGATAGCAACCCAAATAATGAAAATGTAATTCTACAGGCATAATTAAGTTAGAGATAGGGTGATTACTGTGCGATCCATTAAAAGTGATGGCAAAAGTAATTACTTATTCAATCAGCGAGGTTTTATGAGGAAATGTGATGGCGCCATGTTGCGTCGCCTCTATACAAGTCATTACATTTACAAGGACATAATACTTTAAGCTGTGATTGGTACTCTTGACAGCTTGTTCAGCCATGAATTAATACCCTGGTGAAAATGAAAGTGGGTTTTGTCAAAGTTGAGTTGCATTTTTTTATAAATCTTTGTTATCTTCTTCATATCCATCTACGACTGAAAGTGGTGGTGTATTATTTTGTTTGCTGGCATGGCTCTAAAATCTCAATCTGTCAGGGTTTTTTTTTTTGTTTTTTTAACCAGCTGATTGTGGTGTGTTGAATTCCCAAGTTTTGGTCTGCAGTGTGGTTATGAAGGGAGTAAAGCATGGGGAATATAAACACTCCAATAAGATTTAAGATGCTGTATGACTGGCACCTCCTACAGTCACATATCGGTTATATCCACCCAGACTGATGATTCTCAAGAGGCTGCATCAGTCAACACAAATGTTTTCCTGTGTGAGGATGACACTTTATCACAGCAAAACATGTTGAATGTTCTCACTGCAAATTGGTGATTTTTGTATGATAGATTTTCATTGTGATTGTTTGAACTCCAGATTTTCTCAACAGTTTTAGGAACAGGTGTGGTTAAACTTGGTGCTGTAAGGGTTTGATAGAAAAAACTAAATATAACACCAAAGAACACAAAACTGCCGAGGCATAGTCCAAGTCTGATGGCTACCAGTTTGTCTGACATTGAAGACATCGTCATCCTGCATTTTTGTGTAGATTTAAAATACAAAAATCCATTGACAAACTATATTATTTTCAGTTTGTACCTACCACATCCTCCTTCTTCCTTGTGTTTAGCAGTGGGTTTACTGCCCTCAACTGGTTCTCTCTTCCTATTGTCTTTGTTAAAACATTTTCCCAGCATTAAAGGATATTTTTTAAATGGGATCCCATCCTTTGATCTTCCCCAAAATGTAATCACTTGGTCCTTTGGTAATATTCTATCTTCCTCCCTCAAAAAATGTGTATAAGCATAAATAATTTGCATATAAAAATATAGAAATTAATAAATATAAATCAAGATGGTGAAGGTCACTAGTGGATAAACCTTTGGAAAACTCTCTAAATACAAGAGAGTAAACAACTAATATTCGCATAAAGACCAGCAGTAACTGCATCTATTGCCACAAAAAGTCTTTCAACTTATAAACTTCAAAGCACTACCAGAAAACAAACTTGCGTCAAGGCATAATCCATGTACACGTGTTGGTTTTTCGTCTACTGTGTCAACAAATAAAACTCCATCTCCACCAAATTGTCTCAAATTGAGGATATTATCAATCTGCATATATGTATGTCTGTAGATTTTCAACAAAATTCATTAAGACATGACAAAGTTGTGAGTTTCTAAACATTATACACCAGTATAAGACATAGGGCTTCTATAGGAATTGTTTTGAGACAGGATCCTATCCTTTGATTTTACCAAAAATATTGGGTAATACTTTATTTTTCTCCCTCAAAAACAAAGCAAATACAACAACCATGACCTCCTTGACACAACTGAAACACCAGACAATAACAAAGAGCCACTCACATCTTTAAGGCATCCCATGAAGTTGTTGCTGACTGGTGATCCGGGCAGGTCCGCGGTGTTGGGGCTACCTCCAATGTAGAAGAAGTCATCGGAGCCCAACATGGTGTAATCTTCCTGGGTGTAACCAGTGGTGGTCAAAATACCATCAACTGAGATGGTCACCTGGCATGGGCGTGGCCCAATAAAGGGATAGTGGCAGAAACAGGAAAGAGAGACAGAGAGAAAAAAAAATAGAGCGGGAATGGACAGGAATAGAGAATGATACAAGAGAGAAAGAGAAATTAGAAGAAATGGGAGGAAAGACAAGGAAGAAATTGGATTAAACACTGGTGACGGGCAGGGCCGTGCCCTAAATTGTATCGCTTGGTTGGTTGCTTTTGGTGGCGGTCAGACTGAGGGGTTTTCACTCTAGAGTGCAGTTGCTAAGGGAAAACCGAGGGAACAATCACTAGTGGTGCTGACGAATGGCAAAGGTCGGCTTCATAACTGTAGCCTCCACTGGATTAAATGTGGAAAAAGAGATATTTAAATCCAGTAAACTAAAGAGCTATAAACACCAACAACTATCTAACCATACACACCAAACATGAGACTTGAAACGGGGCGTTCGCAGTGATTGCCGTTGCTTTTCTGTACCATTCCCTTTCCTGAACTGTTCTCCATTCAAAGAACTATCAGTGAAAATAACTCCCTTTTCAATATTTAATTGCCTCGAGTCTTGTATTTTGTGCAAGGTTATACATCCTGTGCTGAATGTTTGATTGCTAACAGAGTAGAAAGTGCCGGGCGGGAATCAAACACACAGCCGCGAGCTGATGTTATGAGATAGTGTGGATTGAAGTGCAGAAACAAGACTTAATACCACAGAAAGGTACATTTTTTAAAGGCTCTCCCAGGTTTTACTGAGAAACTGTCTTTTTTCAACTCAAATGATATTTTAATGTCTGTAATATTAAGTCTCAGTACTCCCATATTAATAAAATATGAATAACCTCATGGGGGGGAAGAGTTTTAGAGTTTCTAACTTGCAACAGCATGAGTGGAGATTAACACTAGACCTTAAATGATGAAGGTGAAGCAACTGTTTTCAATGTTACACCAGACTGCACCTTCAAAGAAAGCATAAAACCAAATTTTAAACGGATCTCTTCCCTGCACAGACTGTTTTTATCAGGAGTCATTGCAAATCAAAACCTTGCCTTTTTACATTAAGCTCATTACAATGCAGCAAAATTGCAGTACTTGGTGAAAATGCTAATAAGTATAATTTGGACTAATTGTACAACATCATGGCTGTATTTACTATCAGAACCACAGCTACGCCGCTATGCAAACATCCTGCCAAATCATGCTGTTTGATTCTGGAGAGACTTTTGCAGTTAGTGACCAATTTATTGTCTAATTATCCTAAAAGAGCTGGCCTGAGCGAAAGTGAAGCACTCCAGTCTCTGATTCAACATCTGTTATTCTGCATAAATGTACAAATGCAGCACTGCTGGGAGCCGCGCACACAACCATCTGCCTTTCATTACCTTCGCATACTAAAAAGTGAGGCTAGCACCGAATCCCAATCATTTTAAGGTCCAGCTTTACTTTCTGGTCATTTACAGTGAGGTTTTGCATATGGCGGTAGTTATTTTTGTTTGATCCGGAGACTTTGCTTCAGCATAATGTTTCCAGGCTATGAGCACAGACACATTTCCACTTTGTTTTTAAATTATACTCCAAAACTTTAATCTGCAAAAAAAAAAAATGCACTTATCCTCAATAAATAAATCAACACGCCTTAATTTATTATGACCATGGCAATATGAATCCTAAAGGAGGAGAAACCTTAGCAACTGCACTCCACAGATCAGTCGCCCCAGCTGAGATCTCATCGTCTATTCTCCTTGGCGGTTTTATTTTTTTATTTTATTTTATTTCCCGTACTTCCCTTCTTAAGAGGGCAACTCATTTTTATGTCTGCTGTTGCTACTTGGTGAAAAAGATGGATCATATCGGCCAGGTGTATCTGGCGTGAAGACTCTGCAGCTCGCAGTGCTGCTACATGGTGGTTGGTGGTTGGTAGGGGGGTTCATCTTTGGGAAATCACCAGGACGGCTTTATTTGTGCTGAAGTGACAAGAGAGACCTGATAGGAAGGATACGCTTGGGGTGGCGGGAAACCATCGCGACGATCTCAAACTTTTCTCAAAATAAGGAGATGGGGAAAAGGTTTCTGAAATTAAAGACTAAAAAAAAATTGGTTTGGGAGAATATTTCATGGAGGGTTGTTGATCTACAAGGCTGAATGTACTCATTTTTTGGGGGGGGGTCATGAAGGACTAGCATTTACTAGCTGCCAGACACCTATAAAGTTCCCAGCTAAGAGGGAAGATTCGAGATTAGAAGTGTAATTTTTGCCCTCGCTATCACTCCAGACTCCATGACTTAAAAGGTTCATCAAAGCTTTTAATACATGCAGTTTATTAAAGATAGCCAGGGGCAGCTACATTCTATTCAGTGATTCATTGTTGGACCCAAACAGCCATAAAAACCCCCACAGAGACAATGTGTCAAAATACCCAAAATAAACACACGAACCATTACTGCAAGGGGAAAAAAATGATAGAAGAACAAAAGCAAAACAAATATCCAAGTGTTTCCTTTGAGGTAACTTTGCAATTATTCACAAGAGCTCGCTGCTGTTTTGCTTCAACCAGACTGCACACTCATCCAAACCCATGACATTACAAGCACTTGCATCAGTGGCTGTAGGAGAAAGAGGGTGATGATATCACAGGTTGCTAGTTGAAATACCCTCTGCGTGCGTTCCCCATCTCGAATCATTTGCTGTACAACCCAAACAGATTGCTCTTCAAATGAATCCCAAAAAGTAGGGTTTCAGGGAGGGTTTTTTTTTTTTTTTTAGTCTCTGAGATCCTATGTTTTGAATTTTACTATTCAAATTTGAGACAAAATAACTCTGATTGAAGCAAATTGTCACTGTGATAAAACACTGCAGAAGTAAACCTCCATCATTAGCTCCCTTTCTCATCCCTCTGTACTTAACAGTGTTAATAGCTCATCAGGAAAATGAAGAGTTATTGAAATCCAGGTTCAGGTTGCTTGATCAAATTCCAGCTGTCTCTGTGTTTCCCTGATTGTTACACTTTATTCAAAGTAATTGAAAAGACAGAACAAAAGCAGAGCTGAGGGACGACACGGGCGACGCCACCACACAATTACAGGCTGCCTTTTATAAACAGCTTTGTTCATGAACATTAATTTTTTTCTTTCTGTATGAAAAACAACCGTGATTTCTTCTGAGGCCTGCGTACATACGACAATATGGCTTGAAAATAATTCGCTGTAATTGTGTGATCACAGTTTGCCACAGAAAGACAGAATGCCTGATGAATACAAAAATATATCCAGCTAATTAACACATTTTGAGCATCCTCCTCGGCTTGTTTTTTTTTTTTTTTTTTATTCATTCTGCTAGTTTCTCTTTCTTCTTTCATATGTGCTTTAAACAAGCCACAAGAAAAATATGAGCTGGGAAACACAAAGATTTTGGTTTTCACCCAGCTGCTCCTCAAATATTTCTTCAGACCTTTACAGCAGAGTGTAGCCACTGACAAAGCTCTGCAGTTCAAATCATGAGAAGCTTTGGATTTCAGCTACACTTTGGATAGCAATGAATTATTCCTTTATGCTGCTAACCTCCCCACATTGAGCCTCTCTCTCGTCTGATAAACTATCAACAAGGTTTCCATAATGGGGCTTCACATGTAGTATATGGCGAACTAGAGGCGTTCTCTGTGGAGTCCCGTGGCGTGCCCAGCTGAGCGTGTCACTAGCTCATTGACCAGATCTTACTCCATGACTCCAGACTGCCTGGGGCTCTGTAAAGTGGATCTGCCACTCATGTAGTAAACAAGGGTCAGCTTCATTCAAACTGGTATTAAACTGAAAACACTCATATTAGACATGAATAGTGTTTTTTAAATGTGTTTTGGTTATGCTGTTATATCTGAAATGCTAACTATTCTGCTTTAGTGCATTGAGGTCAATATGTAAATCATGTGTGCTTGGAGATGCATCTGCATCACATCTGACACGCAATCTCCCCGAGGCACCGGGGCACTCACAGCTCATCCACTCTCTATTGATCTTCACAAGTTTGGTCGCGACTTATGTGCTGACTGGGGTGAAATAATAATATTAAAAAAATAAATAAAAAGAGCAAGCACACACAGAAAGTAAAACAATTACCCACTGCCTCCATAAAGAAGTGAGTCAATGAATCCAGCTGTTATTTGGGGGCTGAGGAGCAGCTTATGTGAACCTTGAACATTATGTGAGCCACATGCCCAATATGTAAATCATTTTACACATCATAATTAAAGATATTTCCTGGCACGTCTTTAAAGTCCACCTGAAATGAAAATGCTTTTTGATCATATCACTGGTCGTATTGTTCACTTACTGAACAAATTTACAAAAACTGCATTTGTTTGTATTTCATATCAAAGTTCAGTCTCAATTACTTCCTGGTGAAATAAATATATAAATTGACTTTCACCACTTTAAAATGACTTTCATGTTGCCCAAAGCAATTTCTACCAATCACATCATTACATCCATCTGTCAATCAATCTGCTGTTAGCAGCACAGTTCAGATTATGACCAGAGAACACTGACATAGTAGCAGCTGTAGTAGTAATCAGAAGTTTCCTTGAACAGTATTGTTAGTGCATAGTACAAACGGTATAGAGTAAGAGTACGAGGCATATCTAGTAATGTTAGCTAGCTACCTATTAGTAACATAGAATGGTGGGGTTTTTTTTAAAGTTAGCTAGCTAACTGTTGGAAACATAGTATATAGGGTTTTTGTTTTTTTGTTTTTTTTAAGTTTGCTAGCTAACTATTGGAAATATAGTATGTAGTGTTTATTTAGGTTAGCTAGCTGACTATTGGAAACAGTATATCGGGGTTTTTTTGTTTTGTTTTGGTTTTTTTTGTTTTGTAAGTTAGCTAGCCTGCTATTAGCTGCATAGTGCATTGGTTATCTAGTAATGTTAGCTAGCTATGGTGTTGTGTTGTGTTTCAATAGTCCAATCAAATTGCTCCAAATATTTTGTCCCATCTACATATCTTGTTGTTGTCAGAAATATGTCACAATATGGAACATTAGATACCGTGAAAATGATGTTTCAGGTGGACTTTAACACATAATAAAGAAAACACTGTTTCATGAGTCACTCTCAATACCCACATATCTACTGTTCTGGAGTATAGAGCAGGTTCTACCCCCAGTTTCCAAATATTCATATTTTTATTCGCAATTTCTGACTCATACAGCACAAGTACCTTCACTCTTTAACATCATCATCCATGCACCGGGGGCAACAAGCTTACCTTGAAAAATGCAACACTTACCCTTGTCGGCACTACATCTGATTACTGTCAGAGATATTTTGCAGGGAGAAACAGTTTGTTATCTTTTGGACAATACACATTTAGAAGCACCCACAGAAACACACACATACACCATCCCACCCACCAGTAGCTCAGGTCAAAGCCAGGCAAACAAGAAAAAAAATGTACTCAGAAGAGAGAAGAAAAGAACGGGTTCCCATCCAGCGTTGGACTTCGATAGGTGTCTGGCAGCTTGTCAAAATGCCTTAACCGGGCACAAATTTTGTTGAGAGACGGCCTTGTTTTTGAAATATGTAGTTGGGAAAAGTAAACCTTTAAACTAAGCTACACTCCTAGGTTAGTAAAAAGACATTAGGGAGGGTTGGGAGGCTCGGAGCAAGTGCTGGTTTTGGCAACTGTTGTCAAAAAGGATGGGGAAGAGGAAGGAGGGGAGTGTTCTTTAGCTGTATGCCGAAAAGAGTTAAAAAAGGGGGTTGGAGGGTGAACGAAATCGGTTAGTATTTTTGTAAGTAAGGGAAAGTCAGACACAAAAATGGTTGTTAGTACAGTTACAACAAAGGTTTGATTCAAACAGTAGATTAGTAACACTGTTTTAGTAAATTTAGTGGTAAAAGAGGATAATGAGGATTCTTTAAAAGTCCTCTGCAATTTGATTGCTCAAACCAGATCCAGATTTTGGACTGAATGTTGTTATTTCATGTGACGAAAAGGGTTTGTTTTGGTTAAGAAGAAACAAAATGAATCCATCCAAGCTAACAGGGTGACACACAAGCCATGCACTTAAATGAAATTGAAAAAAAAGATGACACAAAGAATGAAAATGGTGTTGGAGGGCGGGAGGTTTGGGAGGTGGGGTGTGGGGAGTGGAGGGATACCATTAGACACAACACAAACAGACAGATCAACTATTAAAAAAAATAAAAATAAATCAACCATCTGGCAAGATGCAGCAAAAATGGGGATGTGGGGAAGGAAGTTTAATTGCAGGGCACCACAACACCAGACAAATGGGAAAGAGCTTTCAGTGTTAGGGTTTTTGTTTTTTTTTTAGGTTTGTGGACAAGAACGCAACATAAAAACCCAGATAGACACGTGTACAACAGACCGACACGTGCTGGGCTAGAGCAGCATTTACACCCCGTGAAGATGCTGATGGTGAAGACGTTCTAGCCAATAGAAAACATGCAAACAGGATGCAAGGAAACACAACCACTGGATACTGTCAGTTTGGTGGGACGAGATGGGACCGGTGTCAACGATCACAGATGGAAATCAACGGAAATGAGAGGGTTTTTTAAAGAATAGGGAAAATTTGTGAGGGGAGAGTAGACCACCTCTGTTTTGGTGAATAGAGCAATTATATTGTATCATCGCTGCCCCCCACCCCCCCTCCCTGTCCTCCACACACTCAGTCGTGATTGCGGGATCTCATTATTGCCTCTGCTAGGATTTTACCAGAGT
>OOFC01015038.1:14305-39236 GCA_900323345.1 Pseudochromis fuscus
GGGGGAATGAGGTGGGGTAAAGTACATCAGTATTCACTCTAATCTGTTCTTGCTGTAGGTTGGCAGGTAGGATCTAGTTCAAGACACAAACTCTTTAACACGGGGCGTGGCCAATCAGTTTTTGATGACTTGACAAGTTGGGGGTTTTTTTTATGATAAGCAAATTTTCCCCCCCAAGTATTCATTAAAGGGGCTACTGTGATGCATGCAAGAGAAAACAAACAAAAAAAAGGAAATTATTGCATTGTAAAAAATCAGCAGTTATGGTAAAATTCCAGTGTGGAGATAGCAACGTGAAATCATCAGGAGCATTTAGGAAAACTGAAATTATTTGGTGTATTCTTGAGAAAGACAGAAAAAGCTGAGGGGTAGAGACAGACAGAAGTATTTCATGGATAGTTGTGGTGTCTGCATCATCCTGAAAGAGAGAGAAAAGTTCATTTAGTCATTTGGGTCATTTCCACAATGAAGAGCAATGCTACAAGGAAGAGAAGAAATGAAATGGAAATAAATATGATACCATGGAGCGTACTGGACCTATCATCCGAGGAGCCAATGACTTTAACGATCTGAATTATTTATTTAGAGATTTGATGTTAATTTCCCATGGTGGTGGAAGAGCTTTCTGCTGTAAAATACTGTCTCAGGCTGTATGTGTGGCATTAAAGCTCCAGTGGGCAACTGCAAGTTGTCAAAGTGTAGGGGTGGAAAAAAGATCTATCAATGAGATCTGTCCTGAGGGAAAACTCAGGAGCGAGTGGACATCTAGAGGACATCTTACATCTTGATCTGAAAGTTGAAACTGTACGTGCCGTGGGTGGTTATATGTGACACAGAGTTTCGGCGAGAAAAGAGGTGAATAAGACAGTTTTCTCTAAAAAAAAATAATCCCAGCTGCAGTTTAGGCCAGTTACACAGATCAGATCAGATTTTAGAGATTGTTTATATAGTCTGTTGGAGTAGAAATATGACCTAGGTGTAATCCAGCTGTAGTGAAGATATAGGCTGGACACTGTTGCCCTCTTGTTCCTTGGGTAATACCCTACATCTACCGTATTTTCCAGACTATTGAGCGCACCTGTTTATAAGCTGGTATTGAATTTATTCGAACAGTTTCATGTGGTCCACTCTGATCAGGTCTGATGTGACGAGGCTAAATGTATCACGGAGCTTGCTAGCTTGTAAAAAGCAAGCTAGCTTCGTGCCGCCGATACATGAGCCACACCGGTGTTTAAGCCACAGGGTTCAAAGTGTCAGAAAAAAGTAGTGGCTTATAGTCTGGAAAATACAGTAATCAAGATCTATACTTTTCCCCTGATGTTGCTAACAAACAAATAAATGCAGGCAAAAACATAACTTCCTTGGTGGGGGTAACAACATACTTACTCCTGGTGAGGCTGTTGAGATGTATACAACAAACATCCACTTATATAAACCGTATGTAACCGATGGTAGTTTAAAGCCAGGAGTTTGGCATTTAAATATCACCATGTTGGGTTATTTTTCAAATTTGGATGTGAAGGGAGGAGGGAGGGCATGGGTCTGACGCTTGAATGTGAGGACACTGTCCAACGTGGAGTTCACCTGTGCATGAATCTCCAAACCAGCTGTAAATCACTGAAGACCCTACCTGTCAATCAAACTGAACCTAAATCTTTGGCACAAACACAATCACAGTAACAACACCGAGTAAACTTTTTTTGTTACAATGTAGCGAGGCAGCCATTGTTTGGCGCTATCAGGCAACTTTTCGCACTAACATCATCTTACTCAATACACGCATTTTCTGTTCTTTACTGGATTCTATTCTTGTTGTTATTTTGATATTATCATCTAACATATTTGTGTCCTGTAGTCTGTTGTCCCTTTTGTTTTCTAAACATTATGTATTTTTCTTGTATTTTTGACTTTTTTTTATATCCCTATGAATATTTTATTAGGTGGAGGCTTTAAGTAAGCCCTCTGGGTTTTTGCCTCTTTCTGCAATGTATTTTATTATATTCTATTTTGTCTTTTTTTTCTATTTTGTCTTGTGTATTTTAATGGTGCAAAATAAACTATAAACTAACAACAGTGTTTTTCCAAAGGACACTTCCATATACGAACAGCTGGAGCCAGGGATTGAACTTCAAACCTTGGAGACAACCCGTTCTGCCATCTGAGCCACAGCTGCCCTAAACTAACTAACCACGCCCCCTAAATCATCATCTTTCTGAAGATTAATTTCTACTTAATGTTGAAATAATTTTCCGATGGATAAAAATAATAAAAATACTTCAGCTACACTTCAGCTAATGACATCAAAATGTCTTGCGGAAAAAATGTCTTGACTGAGTATGTCAGAATTGAAAATTAGGATTTTTTAAAAATTGAAGTCAATTAGAGTTCGAGTTTTTTGGAGCCAGCATCTAGTGGCCATCGGTGGTATTGCACTTATGAGTATGCTTCACTTTTGAGACTTGATGGCTTGGCCAATAACGTAAGAAAAGTCCTGAACTGATAACGTAATAACTTTTGGCTAATAACATAATAAGTTATTATTGTGACGTAATAAATTATTACGTTATTGGCCAACAGTTATTGCGCTATCAGGTCAGGACTTTTCTTACGTTATTGGCCTATTACATTTCAAAAAGGGCAAATTTATGACGTTATTGGCTGTTATTACGTTATCGCCTTCAACATGGCTACATCCATCTTTTACATACAGTCCACAGTTGTAGCTGTATCTTTGTCCATGAGTGTCCCTGCATCGTGTACAGTGGGTCCCAGTGGATGTGTTTGTGTATGCTATAGATTACTACATGTTCATCTGCGTGGGAGCTGAGTCTAAGTGGCGGCCATAAACAAAGTCCCCTCCATGAGGCTAACTGGCCAATTTGTAGCGTTGCGCACACCCACTCTTTGATCCAGGGGTCACGGTAAAGTGCCGCCACCAGTCCCCTACTTTGTCTAATGACTCCTCTTAATCCATTAATTAGGTGAAAAAGATTTAGTGGTGGGTGTGAATTTGCATATCGGTATTACACCGCACTCCCATGAGCTCACAAAAACAACAGGAATGGATTTGATAGGAAGCTTGTGGGGGGAAAAAAGGGAGCCAGACAAAGTTTTATTAACTGAGACAAATCTACCCCAACAAAGGTGACAATGACTGTGGAGTTTTCACATCTCATTCAATGATGGTCTGTGATACAGCAAGGGGAAAAGAACTTAGACATTATTAAATGCAACATTTTGAATCCTGTGAGTTTTAGATCCCTCGTAGACTCTTGATGTCTGGATTTTGAACTTATCTCTCTGAACCATCAGTTCTTTGACAGAACAGCCCTGGAACGGTTGTGAAAAATTTATCCTTTAAAAAAACTGCTGATGATCTCTGAAATGACACAAAAAAGTGGGGGGAAAAAAGATAGCTGGTGGAAATGAAAGGAAGAGATTACATTCTGGGTTCTGCATGCACGGTGCCTGCATAATCTCCTATAGTGAGTCAACATGTGCGTCAGTCTACGCAGTTGTGTGAGTAAGCAGTATCAAAATGCACTGTCAGAAAAAGGCCGTTTATTCAGTTTTACCTGAGCAGAACTCTGTAAACGGTTCAAACCACGAGATCGGGACGAGCTAAGCTAATGAATAATAAAAAGAACATTAATTTTTGCACGTTGTTTCATTGTAAAATTGGTTACACAGATTTGTATTTGATTTATTTACAAAGGTGTCTTATTAAAGCTCTGCAAATTAATTAGGACTTCCTGTTTTAAGTTTATCAGCTCCATAATTACCCAACCATTCAGTTAAATGAAACTCTAAATTGGGAGTTACGCTGGGGTCATGATATGAAAAATAGGGGGTGGAAAGTACAAAATGAATACGCTACCAGGCTCGAAGTGATGTGTGAAAGTAGATGTGTGGAAGATTTAGAGGCGTAGCTATTGTACAAGTCGGAGGTCTTTTTTTTTTGACTGCAGGCTTGAGAACTGTAAGTACTGCCGAACTAGTGCTCCATTGTCAAGATCAATCGTGCAGAAAATTAAACTTTTGTTCTACTTTTGCTCTCAAATAGCAGACAGAAAGGCCTGGTAACTAGTTGGTTTAAAGGGGTTTCTGTCAAGATTTCCTCATTTTGCTGTGCACCGGCATGTTCACAGAGAAGAAGTGTTTGCAGTACTACAGCACTAGGGATACAGGAAATATGCATTTGACAAGAGAAAACCATAAGATATCCATCCATCTATACATCTTCTATACCACTTCCTTAAGAGTCATTATAGCAATAGGGTGAACAGTCCTGGCATCCCTGCCCCCCCACAATTTCCTTTAGCTCATACTACAGGATACCTGGCTGCCCCCAGGCCAACTGGGAGGTAAGTCCCTCCATGGGGTCCTGGGATCCCTGGGGCCCTGTCCAATGAAAACATTTTAAAATGTTTCCCCCTGAACCGGGAATTTATGTGTGCTTCTACACAAAAACGCTGAAAATGCTGTAGTCACTATGCCAGGCCTGTATGTATCACTGTAACGCTGCCACAGACACACATAAAAACAAGGAAGAAGACACAGAGCATGTACATAACACTCATGTGATATGGAGCATGCGCATTAAACTCGTACGAGATAAAACCAACACCCACCACAACACACACATGTTGCTGACGGTAGTTGTATAATTTCAGAAACTTTGGCCATAAAAGCCAAAACAAGCCCAGTAGCTGCTGCAATACTAACACAACGCTGTGTTCCGCCATTGTTACTGTTGTTGTCGGGGGTCGCACATGCGGGTTAAGGGAGAGGCGGGGCTATGGCGGCATCGTTTCAGGAGAATGCGTATTGGCCATCCGCACGGAGATGCAGCAGGTGGCGTCTTCAGACATTCCCAATTTTCAAAAAGTATCATTTTCAGCTCCCAAAACACCGTGTCTGTGTGGACGCAAGGCATAAACGATAAAAAAAACCTTGCCCGCTTACACTGAAACCCGTCTGCATGTGGACGGGGCCTGGGTCTCTGCCCTGTTGGCCGTGGCTAGCAAACATCCTATGGGAGGTGACCAGGAGGTATCCTCCACTGGTTCCTCTTAATATAGGAGCAATGGCTTTACTTTGAGCTCCTCCTGATTGGCTACCCGACGAAGATAACTCATTTTAGCCACTTGCATCCACACTCTTATTCTTTTGGTCATTAACCAAAGTTCATGACCACTGGTGAGGGTAGGGATGCAGATCGACTGGTAAACAGTGAACCGCTTTACTGGTGCCACTGTCCACGAACCCTCCTTCCCCCACTCAAGATTTAGACCCCGAGATAACTGAACTCCTCCACCCGGGGTAAGTTCCCTCCCTTTACCAGCAGGGGGCATGCCATCCTCTCACCATAAGAGATGACATCTTGTTATCCATCTCAGAAACCATCTCAGGAGTGCCGAATTATTTCAGAGAATGTGGGTAATGTTTGTGACATTATTGAAGAAATACACAAGGTTGACAGCAAATGAGAGCAGCGAATGATATATCTGGCTAGGGATTTGTGTCCAATAGCTCCACTCTGCTAATTTCACTCTCTTACAGTAAATTTCCTCATCTATTCACCTCATTCAACTTTGCCTCTAACCTCAACATGCCTGGAGCTCCTGCTGTGACAGCCCATCACCCTCTCTGTAATTGACCCATGTGGGGAAAAAAAAAAAAAAAACAAGGCTGGTGTTTGCTGATTGAAGATAAAGCTCCCAGTCATGTAAACAACCACAGGCCCAGACAAACAACTTTGTGTTGCATCTGTCTCAAAGGGCCCCCTGGGCTGAGGAAATCTTCATGTATTAAATATTTTGGGTGGGGATGAAGCAGGAAAAGTGGGGAAATGAGCAAGCAATACCGTGAACACTGTAGCTGTGATTTCACATTTCCGAAGAAGACGACGACGCCAGACAGGGTTAGCTAGGATGCAAAATGATGTTTCGTGGAGTCGCTGATCTTTTACACACTCATCACGATGGCCGCTACTGAACTGTGGCCACCAGCGAATAAGCTGAATAAATATTTAATGACAAAGCTGTGAAAATGATCAATGGATGGTGCAGTGGAGCCAAGATTCCCAGTCCAGATAGATTTATCATTGTAACTGAGAAAGTTCGGAGACTGATGAGCATTCTCCCGCAAATTTCCATTTCGAGACTTTTCGAAATAAGAAATAAAAGTAACATTGTGGTGTCGTGTCATACGGATCGGAGGGGAGGGAGAAGCTGTTATTTGTCATCAGGTGGCTATTTCACAGTCTGAATTAATAAACAGTGACAGGTATGTGCTTGTGACCATCCATATTATATCCACCTATGTGCCTGGTTGGGTATTTATGCGTGTGCGGTGCGTATCGGACTGTGCTCGGTAACATGGTAACGCTCTGCGGGTGACCCCTGTCAGACGGCGTGCAGCTGGGCTACGATTCAAAATAGCTCTTTCAGGTACATTTGGTTCTGCGTTGGTTCCAATCATCCGGCGCTCAGTCTCGTCTGCCTCTCTCCAAGTCTGGCTCCAAGTAATGGAAACTGGCAGACAGGCTTCAGGTGCAAATATAAATGTCACTGCAATTACAGCACAGAGAAGTCTGCAAACAAACAGTGTGAGGGCGTGTGCTTCTCCGTAGCTCAGTGAGTGTGAGGGAGACTGTAGGCATGGGAAACTGCAGTAGAACTTCATGGGTACTGCAGTAAAGATGATGATGATTCTCATTTCTATTGCTCCATCCCTGACTCTTTTCTATTTTTAGATTTCATTAACACATAAAGAGACAATTGGAGGCAAACCCCCATAATAAGCTTCATTATTTAAAGAGAAGCTATTATGTTTTTGCATGTTTTCTGTTCTAAATACAGTTTTATTATGTTGGGTCTTCATACTGCATAAGTCTCAAATAATGAGGTAAAATGATGTTCAATAATCCCGATGAAAACTGTCTGTTTTGAAAATCTGTTTTGAGACTTGTTAGAGCCCGATATGTAACAATGTTCTGAAGTGTTATTATTAGCATTATTTTTATTATAAAACCCAAAATAACAGACCCAAAATGTAAGAAGTTGTTACATTTTGGTCATAGTTTTTACTTTTTGGGCTCAGCATCTTGTTACATTATTGAACAGTAATTACATTTTGGCGATTTGTTAAATTTTTTAATTACATTTCTGGCTCAGCACTTTAGTTACATTATCAACCAGTTATTACATTTTGGGTTTTATTACATTTTTTTTAAATAACAATTTGGGTCATTGTTACACTTCAGGTTTTTGTTACACATTTTGCTCTAACAAGGGTCTGGCATTGATTGTCGGCTTTTTTCCAGCTGTTCAGGATCAATACTGTCAGATTTCATTTTACATAACTGCAATCCTGCTCTTGTAAATATTATTTCATACACTCAAACATTTAAATAACCACCGGTGCATGGAGATACTGAACAGTCATTAAGATTTTTCTAGCTACATTCATCATTTTTGAGCATTTCCCACATGTAAACAATACGATTAAAACTGGGATACACAGAAAACATTTTACATATGGCTTGTGAATAAAATACTGAATCCGCTGTAATGTCCCACAATAAAAAGCCTGTTTAGTGACTGTAGATCCACTTTCATATTGTGTTATCATATTGTGGATCAGATTCTGGCACAAATGTGTTTGAACTGGTTTGAAAACTTTGAATTTCCAGTCAACAAAGTGACATTGTTTTGTGTGTTTACAGTCACCTGTTGGAGAGTCAGGTTCCGCCTCCTGTCAGTCTTACTGACATTAGCCAATCAGAAGAAAGTGCGGGGTCAAAACAGACTGTTAGCCTGTTTACATGACAATTATATGCTAACTATAACTTTTTTTAACTTAATCTATGCAAAACTACTCTCGAGGAGTCCAAGACTATAAATATGGAGCTGGAAATTAGCATAATAGGTCCTATTTAAATATTGACCAACTGTTTACCTTGTATTCTTCCTTTGTATATCCATTGTGCTGCACTCTTAGCTGGCTTAGCTCAATGCTCCAATGCCTATGGTGAAATACTCTAAATCTTTCCTATAGACAGATGGCTCATCTAACTAAACTAGGCAATGCAATTTAAAAATTTATAACAACTTGGGGGGAACAAAAAAGATTAAGTGTATGGTTTATGTTTATTTCTACCTCTTAACTCTTAAAATATATTTTGTTTCAGTTTCTGAGCACACAGCTACAGCAGCTGAACATGAATATGCATGTTTGTTTTTTTTCCAGAGAGGAGTAGCTCCAGCTGTTCTTTATTGTTTATATTTTGTATGTACTTGCATAGATGCCTCATAAGGTAAAATGTTACAGCGAGGCGGAGAAGAACCAAGCAGCACACATGAAGAAACAAAGCGAAGGAAGAATCCATTTAAACGGCAGAAAACAAAGTATAACAAAAAGGCACTGGGAGTGAAGGTCTGTTGTTTATCCCTCAGACTTAAAGTGAATGGGTGTAATTTTAGTGTCAACACTTTGAACAAATACCGAGTTATACAATGCTGTTACATACAATACAGAATGCAGTGCTGCAGACTGTGAAGCTGGGTATACAATTAATAACTTCCGAAAACACCACCTAACAACTGTTTCCACCAACTGGAGCGAACTCTCGTAGTTGATAATCTGAGAAAAGCACACACTTAAGGACTAGTCAGTAACATATGGACATTTTAGATGTAGGACACCCAACCAATTTCCACTTTATTCCTGATACAACACAAACCGTCTTTTCACCAGCCTCCTTTACTTATTCCACACAAGTATTTGTCTCTAAGTTTCACATAGATAATGTAGATAATCACATAAACAATAAGTTATTCTCATATTTATTGCACTGTGTATATGTTCGTATATAACACTATTGTAATGTTTTTGTATGGATTACAATGATTACTGCTGATGTTATATTATACAGATGTTTGTTCAAGAAAGTGTACTTGCACATTGCCACCATTATGCTGCCCATTTGTGGTTGTTTATCGTTGCCATGGCAATGTAGCTCAATCACCAGCTTCAGCTGATTATATTAGCATGTTTAACATAATGTAAGAACGACTGGAGGCGACTTTGAAAGAAACAATGCTCAAATCGCTACACAGCGCAGACTTGACGAGTTCATCAGCTGACTAACTGAGCCCAACTGGAGCCAACTAGGCCAAATAATTTCATTCATAATAAGCATGGAAATCATTGAGTGTATTCTCGACTTAACAGAAATTGGTTCTATTTGCATTTATTTCTTTGCAACTAGACAATCAGAAGGACAGCACTGTCATGACTTGAGATGCATTTCCACTGCATGGTACCGCCTCGTCTTGGTTTGTGGCGTGTTTCCACTTGCAAAAAATACCTGAAACTTGGTGCCTGGTACGAATTTTTTAGTACCTCCTCTACTGCGGTTCCAAAAAAAGTACCTGGTCAGAATCGTCACTGTGTTGTTGCGTCATCACTGTGCGGCACGGAAACATCTGTACCCACAAGTCGACAGTCTGCACAGTTATAGTCAGAATAACAAGTTTCTGCTATGTGGAGAAAACCACTAAATGGATCGGTTCAATCTACACTAACAGTGCTATAGTGCAACGTTAAAATTTTATTCAAAAACGTCAGCTGATAAAAACGTGAGCTCTGAGCTCCCAGTTGGAGGAACAGCTGACGGACGTTGTAGCGAGAGCTCACATATCCGAAAACGTCAGAGCAAGTTTTTAACCAGGCTCTAACTTGATGAAATAACAACATATTTGAAGTCAAAAACTCATTTCTCGCCTGAAACAATCTTCAAACTGCTTTCAGTGACACCACAACAGTTATTCTGACGATTACTTCACTTACTTCCTCCTCCTTCACCTGACGACCATCTACACGGAGGAGGGAGTGTTTTCTGTAAAGGAAACGCAACCAAGGCGAGCCGAGTAGATACCATGTAGGCTCGTGGAAAAGCACCATTGGATGCAAGTAGCAATTACAGATTCTTACCATTGTTGTCTTTAGGTTTATTTCTTGTCGTTGAACATGTTGACGACTAGTCTTTCATTCCTTCACGAGGCCTCCTCTACTCATCCCTGACTCATTCGCTCTGCTTACATCTCCTGTGCTCCACCATAATCTCTGTTTCAATCTCCTACCAGTGTCTGTCTGGTTTTATTTCCGGTTTCCACCTGTTTGAATCTGCTAATGGCGCAGAGATTTGTTATCTGATTATAGGTCTGTGAGGCAGAGGAATGAATAAACATTAAAGTGCTGGAGCAGGTAGTGGCAAATGAGGCTGATGAGTGACTGAGTGTGGGAATGCGGGCTGATATGCTAATGCAGTGGAAATGCGATGCAAATGAAGGCTTTTTTTTTTTCTCCCCTCCCTTAAATGCAGAGAAACTCAGTATCAAACAGCCGGGCCTGTGTTTCAGCATAGGCGTTTGTAGTTTGAGCAGAAGCTGCAGTTGAGGTGTTAACCTCTGATCAGCAAAAAGTAAGAAACACAAGGGGTAAAAAAAAGAACAAAGATGATAAAAAAAAAAATAAATAAATATAAATGCACATCCTCCCACATGCACATGATGACTGCACTCCCACTTCTTTCTCAGCATGGCTGGAGCACATTAGGAATACTTAAAATGTCATTGGCAGTAAACTGAGGAAGGATTACAGGGGTGTTAGCATGCCATTATGTACATCAAACAAATCCACTACCCATGCTTGTCTTGAATAGCAATTCCCATCATCACCATAAAAGTGTTGCGCTGTTCGTGCTGGCAAAGCCGAGCACTCTACATAACATCTTCGATTTGGCCATAAGAGCTTCAATCTGTCATTATGCTAAAACACATTATGCTGACCCTATTGAGATGCTAACGTGTGAACGGTAAGTGCTAATTCACGTGGTTTATGTGTCGGTTGGAGGTAACACACAAGCCTGAGGCTGAAAAGTAAAATGGCTTCAGTAACCAATGAGTAACCAACGGTTCTTTAGGTTAATTTGCTGCTTTTACATAAGAGGGTAATTTTTTTCTTTTTGTACTTGTCCCTTTGAACACCAAGAACCAAGGGAGAGTATTTATTTATAATTCTTCCAGGCATTTTGTTTTATCAATTATATCATAACTGGAATACTTTCTTGAAGGGAAAGGGATAATACAGGAGCTTGGGATGATTCACCACCAAACAGCATAGCACACACCGTTGCTAAGTGACAAATTGCTAGCAAGAATGGAAGTGAGAGATGGAGTGAAAATGAGAGGGAGTGGGAGGGGAAGAAGAGCAGGGAGAGGAATTGATTGGCTCTCTCTTAGGAATTCCGGCTGCCTCTTGGAGGAACGTCGGATGAAGAGGAGGGGAGGGAGATGAGGGATGAACGGAAGGAAGGAGAGGGAGGAAGAGGAGGCAGGGTAATTGAAGCTGATCATGCTTTACAGAAAAGGATGAAAAACACTCCGAACAAGTCAAAGACGCATATAGGGAAGAAAAAAAGAGGAGGGGAGTGTCTGGGCATCTGGTATTGATTGAAGGGGGAGGGATGACATTTTTATTCTGTCGCCTCTTATGAAGCAAATGGGAAAACTGATCATTTCCCCTACACTGGCAGCCATGTGACTCTTAAAGATGGTGATGTCTTAGTAGCTGAGATTACAACATTTCATTGACTGAATGGGAAATGAAGGGTTTCAAATTCTACAGCACATTTGGAAAAAGAAAAAAAAAAAAACAGAGTGTAATGCTTGTAGAAGTTCTTGCAACACTAATAAGTGACAATGATTTTCTGTGGATGGGATTTTCAGCCATGACAGTAAGCGATCTGTGACAGTGTTTCCTTTGGAAATCAAACTGTCTGGCTCCGAAGTCTGTTTTTAATCAAGAGGTTTTCCATCCCTTGACTTGGTCCATTTGTCTATTTAATAACCACACAGAAGGGGAGAAAAGGGAACATGTGCAGAAATTATGCTAGGAATACATCCAACTACTACTGATTTTGATTCTGTATGGAGGATAGGAGTTTTCATCTAGGGTGTTTGTATGTGTGTGTAAAATAAATAACTTTTTTGGTTTGCTTTATTGGTTTTTATCCAATATTGTCTTGCAACTTGCGAAGTGTGTGTGTAACGTTGTACGATCTACTATTGACTAAGCTATGTTTGCAGCCAGACGCATATCCACCGACTCACAATGAATGGATGATTTCAGTAATTTTCTTTCACTGTGGTGTTACTAACTATATTTTTCCTTTCTCTACATAATAACTTTGATTGTTACCAAGCCAACTACCTCCTTTCAGACACAGCAATTCCCATAACTCTGCATGCAAAGAACAACATTGTAGGACTGTAACTACATTACGAAGATCTTCAACACAGTCTACGTGACAATGAAACAGGTAAATACATATGGCATTATCTCAAGATTGTTAAGGCCATTAGTGTTGTAGTCAAGACCGTACCAGTCGAGACCAAGACCTTATCGAGAACACAACAAGACAAAGACATTTGGAGATCGAGACCAAGACAAGACCAAGATTGTATATATCAAAGTTAAATCCCAACAAAACAGAACCAAATAACCAGTATCTTAAGTTTACTTTTACATAAATGCAACAGCAACAAAAACAAATTTCCCTAGCCTTTCCAGTCGTCTTCATCCACTCTGTGTACAGGGGACATGTCACTTCAGGTGTCACAAAGACCACATGACACCGGGAAGGCAGTTCTCACTTATCACAGTAGTGCTGGCCTGGTCCTGACCGGTCTTGATCAAAAAACCAGAGTCCACCCTTAGTCCGAGACCAAGACAAGACCGAGTAAAAATGCCTTTGATTCCGAGACAAGACCAAGACCCTTAAAAAGTGGTCTCAAGACTGGTCTGGAGTACTACAACACTACATAGTATATCATAGACTGTATATAGAATAGATAATTCTATCATCACCTATCCGTCTGTGGATTTTGAAGCCAGATTTTTTCCAGTTGAATGTCGCCATGTTTGTTTTTGGGAGCCAGAAGTGACCATATTTGGATATGAAAGGAGGAGTGAGGAGGTGGGTCTGACCCTTGAACCCAAGGACACTGACCAATGTGCATGAGAATGGAGTTCAGGGCTGGTGTCCAATGATGACCTATTGATCAAACTAACCAGGACTCTAAATCTTCTTGACTGAGAATTACTAAAAATGACCATTTTTGTATGGAAGTCAATTGGAACCAGAGTTTTTTGGAGCCAGCATCTAGTGGCCATCAGAAGTATTGCACTTTTTTGCCATTCCCCCTTGGCCTGCTGTCTGAGACCTGGTCGCTTCGTCTATTTATATTTACAGTCTATAGCCATCCCTCATAATTGCAATAGCTTAGTAGATTCAGATGTGGTTCACTGCAGTCGCTATCACATTAAAATTCTCAACATGACCTTTCCTGGACTCGATCCGGATACAGATCAAAGATTGTCTGGTCCTGCTGTACTCTGGACTGTACAGTCAGCACTAAAAGAACATGGAAAAATGTGTTTGATCCATTCATTAATCCTATAGCTGCTTTGGTCCGGGTATATGCAGGGGGATGGAGGACTTGAAGAACATCAATGCAGCGAGAAACAAGAGGACAACAGAGGATACTGTAGGTGAGAGAGTCAAAGGAAGGGAAGGCGGGTGGAAAATGAGAGCTATTGAGTTCAAAGGTCTTTTTTCTCTAGACGTTGGATAAGCTACTGACCCAGTTCTATGACATAATGGGCGTTGAATCTTTTGGTTGTAAAGTCACATTGGGGAATTAAAAGAAAGCCGGGCTCTGTTCTGGTGTTCGCAGTACAGAACAAACTGCTGCCGGTCTCCCTGAGCGCCTCCTCTCCTCCCCCGGCTCAGATATCCTCCTTTATTCCCTCAGTAGCACTACACTTCATTTCCCACTCTCTGTTGTGCACACAGCCATTCTCTCACAAACAACAAATACAGACCTACAAGCGCACATTTCGTCACCACCGCCTCATGTTTCCTTTGACTGGCTGCAGAGTCTCAAGGGACCCCAAGTGCCTGTTAAACATACATAGGGCCCCGTTGGTGATCATCGCAATGATCGTCACCGTGGAAAGTTATCCCTCTAAGAGCGCATATGGATAACTGTATTTCTGTGGTTTGATTTTTCCGGTAGATCGAAAGAAACAGATCCGGCATTTTTCCTGGAACTGCATCATAATGAACTCAACAAACCGTGGAAAGTAATGATGCTAAAAGCAATGAAATTATAAAGGCTGGTGGAAGATAATTGCAGAATGTAATGATTTTCACAAAGGGACCATGATCTGTTGAAGAAAAGGTCCTGCGTTCATGCATGTAGACACTACACCAGAGCATACAATCGAGTATTAGAAGTACTCCCTAATACAGACAAACTGATGGCAGTAATGGGCTTAAACATAATAACACAGGCGCCAGTGGGTTTTTTTGTCGGAGGGATTTTAAATGGAATTGCGGTTGATTTTTCCAGTTGTTGATGCGAAAACAACAAGAAACACAGAAGTGTCCTCACCAGTACATCGACATATGTCAATGGCCTTAGAGGAACAGAAAATAGAACATAAATATATGCGTAGGTTGTAATATTGAGAGTCCATAAGAAGAATTTCAGTCATATCTGACTATTCATGATAAAGCAGGGGTGGATATCTTTGTTGTACCAGCTCTTTATGCGGTAGTCTACCTTTGAAAGTGTATTTTGACCATTGGTTTTCAAGTCCTTGAACTACTATCATATTTGCCTCACTTCATCTTTTTTCATCATGGTCCATCACACTGAAGATGTGATGAGCAAATTCAAGGATACCCTATTCTTCTGAACATACATCTGAAGCAACGTCAACGAAGGGCACTGGTAGAAACTGCAGTTGATGATATTACATTTGTCAATTCATTATCTAAAAGTTTAGGTTGAGGCTAAAATGTTATGTAATAATGTTTAGTTGGCACAAATAACATACATTTCCATCAAAATAATGAGATGTTATTGTTAATAACAGATGAAAAGAAGTTAAAGAAGATTGTTATTGGTTCATTGGCCATACTTAATACTTTTAGATCCACTATGTTTTATTATTTGAATCTGGAAGTAAATATATTTTTACTTTATGCCTATTGATACTCTTTAGTTCTTTCTTTCTTTCTTTCTTTATTTTTTAACTGGAGCAACAGACGAGCTGCAGCGACCAATCACTGACACATTTCTGATAAATAAGTGTGTCTGTCGGGTCCAAGACCTCCACAAAGACTCTCTTGGTTCACACTGAGACCTCCTCACTGATTCCTCCTCGCTCCTCAGAGCAGAAATACACTCTGCCTTCATGATGGTGATAATTTCTGGGTGAACTGAGGGACCGAGGAGCGAGGAATGATCAGGAAAATGGCATCTACCCATGTTGTCAACAGGGCTACTGGGAAAATCAAAGTTTGAAATCATCATAAGCTCAATACACACGGTTGATATTTAGGCTACATGTGCATTAAGAGAAGGAGCAGCGACTAGGGGATCACTACACGCTTCAATATTTGACCCATTTTCACAATGTGGTCTTTTTTTGGTGCTGTGTATCTGATATATATCACTTCCCAGGACGCCCCTGAGGACATGAAGGTTTTCATCTTTGCCTTTGGCCTTCTTCTTTCAAAGACAGTGTGTGTAATCCCCACAGGAGAGGACGGTCACAGGCACTAAAGTCTACAAGATGTCCATGATGAAAAAAAGATCATGATGTCAGGAGGAGGAGGAGGAGGAGGCAGACAAAGGAGGGATGCCTTGCAGTTTATGCTAAACCAATGTGCACAGTGGGTCCGTGCAGGGTGGGTGGGAATGTGTGTGTATTTTGGGCAGGCACTGACAAAAGGTCAAGGCAAGTGTACTCGCCTGTCGATCAAATACACACCACGAGGATTATCCCAACTCCACACCGCTTCCTGCGTGCACACTGGCAGTACATCCAGGCACCACCAGGGGGAGCTCTGAACCTGTGATCATTTGTAAGACATATAACATGAGCCCATTCCTCCCAACCCCTCCTCCTCCTCCTCCTCCTCCTTCTCCTCTCTCTTGGCGGAGAGTCCCTATCACCTCACCTAATTCTGTCTGCTTCATTTTATCCCGCACAAAGCTGACAAATTCATAGGTTTTGTGGAGAAAGACAGCAAATATACACATACAGAGAGAGGGGGGGAGGGGGGAGGCTGTAAGAGCTCACAGGCTTTACTTATTTTGGAGCTCACTGATGCAGCGGTGGATATGCATGACGTTGCAAGAGCCATTAAGAACAATAGATGTAAATAGATGAGGCTTCTTGGAGCACAGGAGCTGTAGGACACCCTCAGCTGAGATCCAACGGTTTACTTATAGACTGCCGGCCATAGAGAAAGATACTGTGTGAGAGCCAAAGGCCAGCAGAGAACAATGATGGTGTTTTTTGTGTGGGTGTGCTGTTTACATTTTCAGTTGTATTTAAGGAATCGATGCTGTGATTAAAAAGTATTTATAGCATCTACAGCACAGCTGCACACGGTGTTATGGACTGAAGGGAAATGGATATTTTAGAAACAAATTCTTTAAACAGAAAAAAAATATCGGTAGCAATAATTTTGCCAGTTTGGTGTAAGCTTCTAGGTTTAATGGATGAATAGGTGGACTGGTCACAAAAATGAAGGAGCAGGAGGTCCTTCCTGCTGGCTGCTATCAGACTCTTTAACACTGCTGTGCATATTTACATGTGTATGTTGATTGTTCCACTACTAATCCTTTCTCTGTTGTTGCACATTCATAAGAACTCTACACATTGTTATTTCGACATTTCATTTACCATATTTTCCGCACTATAAGGCGCACCTTCAATGAATGGCCTATTTTAAAACTGTTTTCATATATTAGGCTCACTGCATTATAAGGCGTATAGAATAGAAAAACAAACCAACGTTCTGACAACTCCGTTCCCTCCCAAAACAAGTTAGTGCATTTATAATATGGTACCGTACGTACCGGTAGCTCTTACCGGTATTTGCGCCGCCTTTGTTGAAAACAATGTATTTCCAACTCCATTTGTCACAGTTCAAAGCTACATGAACAGCTGTTTTATTTTCTTCTCCGAGGTAACATCAGTGACGTAGTATTATCTTTTACCAACAGCAAGGTACAACAGGTAGTGCAACTTTTTATCACGTAGTGTATTCATGCCATTTTGGGTTCTTTATACACATACAAGTAGTGTGGGACTGGAATTCCCCTTATACCGCTGTTACTTCGCCAACGCCCCCTGACTACGGTAGCCATAATTAACCGATATTGATCCATATATAAGGCGCATCGGATTATAAGGTGCACTGTCGATTTTTGAGGAAATTAAAGGCTTTTAGGTGCACCTTATAGTGCGGAAAACACGTTATTACACCTCGTTTTTGCACATTTCAGTAGTCTAACTACATTTTGTTTTTGTTCTTTTAATAACTGCACAATGCATTATTTATTATTGTTATTATAATTATTATTATTGTTATTATTATTGTTAGTAGTAGTGATAGTAGTAGTAGTAGTATTTATTGTTATGCTTGGTTTTTGTTCATACCATATTTCCTATAGGTTTACACAGTTTTTATTCTATTTTTATTTTATTTTTTTACTGTGCATATGATTCATGTCATATTTTTTATTACTTCTTGCCTTGTGTGGTTAATGTTGGTTGTCTGTGGAGTTGTCTTGTGGATATTGTCAGTGTGTTTTTGGTGTTACTGCTGCTCATAACCAAATCATTTCCTGCAAACAATCAATAAAGTATCTATCTATCTATCTATCTATCTATCTATCTATCTGTCTATGAAAAGATGGACGGGTCTCAATAATGATGCCAACATGGAAATGCAAAAAAGTGCAGTACCAGCAATGGCCACTAGATGATGTCTCCAAAATTGAATGCAAATAAAACTGTCAGCTCTGCATTAAAGAGTCTTTGCAGAGCTGCCAGTGTGCATTCAGCTCCGGGTTGTAACAACAATTGTCCGTACAACATTGCATCGTAATGCATTCCCATGTCACGTCTAATTGCGTGTGTTTCTCTACAAGATTTCAAGTCCCTGCAAGTGCTCATTGATCTGCTTTGTACCAGCCCAGCAGTAAACATAAGGGTCAGAGGTGGTCAATGTCATTGATACCTCACTCCCAGTGTCTCTGTCCGTGGGGAAGGTCCAGTGTAAATCTAGAGAGCTCTTTAACGCCTGGGCTGCCTGTTAAGTCAATTAGAATGATCCACTGGGGATTGGAGCTGCTGTGTGAGTTAATGGAGATCGCCAGGACAACACGATGTGGGCGTTTAGTTCTGAGTCAAGTCATGACTCACAGAAACACAGAACTTTGATATCTGCTTACTCATATCAGGATTTCATCAAGCAAGGATTGATAGAAAGTAAGTTGGTTGCTTTATCCAAAGGATCTTGCGTTCAGAGGAAAAATCACAACTATCATCATTCCCTCTGCCCAGGAGGTTGTGGTCGACTGGTTCGGTGTTTGTTCGTCTGCCTGTTCGCAACATTAAGGAAACAGTTATGAACAGATTTGAATGTTTTTGTCAGTTTTATTCTTTGGGAAAGAGAGAGAGAGAGGCATAGAAACAAATTTTCAAATTTGGGGGAAAATAATCCACTAAAAACACAAAGAAATAAACTGATATGAAGAAAATAATATGTGAGTTCATAAATGTTTTCTTTAAAAGAAATGGAGGAGGATTAGTTTTTTATTAGTGACTTTTATATTAATTAAATTTGCTGTGAAAAACTAAAAGTATCAAACAAAACTTATAACTGAAAGAACATTTGATGATTAGATGATATTGATTCTAATGTAAGAAGACTAATTACCTTTTCCAAGGAAGTTGTGCTTTTGCTTGTTTATTTGTTTGTTAGCATTGTCACAAATCAACTTGTGAACAGAGCTTAGTTACCGTATTTTCCAGACCATTCAGCGCACCTGTCTATAAGCCACTATGAAATTTATTCGAACAGTTTAATGTGGGCCACTCTGACCGGGTCTGATGTGACAAGGCTAAATGTATCGGCGGCGCAGAACTTGCTAGCTTGTAAAAAGCCAATCGAGCTTCATGTCGCCGATACATGAGCCACAGCGGTGTTTAAGCCACAGGGTTCAAAGCGTCGGAAAAAAGTAGCAGCTTATAGTCTGGAAAATACAGTAATTTTTTTTATAGCGATGGGATCCTCTCTTAAAACAATCCCCAAAAAATCCCGTCTATTATCATGGCCGAAGAAGGTTTTAACAAGATGGTGTTATTGTTTCACCACAAGAGGGCAACAGTGGTAGGTACAGCTGGATTATGCCTTGGCAGATGTTTGAGCTATACGTGCTATATTTTTAAGTTTCAATTTAATTGAACAGTTTTATTTTTGAAGACAAGTGTGAAAGTTGGGTTTATATTTTCTCCAAGAATATCAAAAATATGCAAAACGGCCTTAACACTTCTAGATGTGTCTTCTAGTTTCAAATAAATAACATTTTATGTGTAAATTTGAAATCAAGTAGTAAAAAATTTGACTCTGTTCTTGTAACTTGTTTTGAAATTAAAATTCTTGACACATAAGTTGCTGTGTTGGTAACTGGTAGTACTGGTAATGCTCCAAAATTACTGACATTGAGCAGAATACAAGAGATATATTTATGTATATATAGGCCGTGAAGATAAGACTGGTAATAATAATGCTCCACTTTATCTCGTGTGTATGTGCACGGCGTGCGTTTTCACATTTGCCTAATGGTTGTTATGGTGCAGTTGGTGGTAGGTGGATTGGCTCATGCTGTAAGCCTTTAAAATCATGTTGGCTTCCCAAACTCATTAAGCCAGTCTCACTCTGCTGATCACACACAGCTCTACGGCATAAAATATTTGACCCCGACTGTTTGTGTGTGTGTGAGGTTTTTTTTTGTGTATCTCCAAGGCTGTGATCATCTGCACTTCATCCTAAGGGCAAGTACAGTATACGCTAATAAAACATAAGCTTCACAAATCTTGGACTACATCCATGCCTCGGTTGCCACTCTGAGATATAGAATAATAATATTGCAATATGACAGAAATTGCAGAGTGTGGTTGGCATAGCGATATTCTCCCTATAATTTAACAGCACTTAGTTCACATTAAGAAACACTTTGCTCTCAGGTTTTTTTCTGATTACATTGCGAGGAGTTTCTTCAGTGTCTAAAAGTAGACAAGCTTGACGCTATTGGTCGCTTTTATTCTTCTAACTTTCTGGAGATGTTTTTTTTTTTCTGCAGGCACACATAAAGAAGCTGATGCACCATCTTTGTGTTAATGCATTCACATTAGGCTTACTTGCATTCTAGGCTGCTTACAATGCCCATTATTAGTTCTGACAAGCCATTCATTCCAATTACATTTACCAAAAAAATGTGAAGAAGTAAGCACGGCAAGTGTAAGTGAAATTGATTGTATCTCACTGCTGGTATCTGCACCTGCCAATTGATGGCTCGGTGCATCCAGAGGGCCCCGGTGCTCAGAGAGAGTGCACTGTAGCTACATGTACTCGGTGTTGTGTTCGGTGAATGTGCTAACAGAAGAAGCTGCATGAGATGCACAACATTTCAACACCGATCGCTCGCAGACATCCGGGGTTGCTGGTGCTCTTTTGTTTTCCATTAGCTGCGATTAAAGGTTTGTAAAGATGTGTTGGGTAATTTGTTCAGAAAGGTTTTAAGTGCATTGTCACCTTTGATAAATTAGGGTGCATTCCATTTGTGTAGCACATTATGTGCATACATACCGAGCAGGAACTTTCTTTACTGGTTCGATAATAAGAGCGCTGAACAACGTCCGAGGACAGACCTTGAACAACGTCCGAGGACAGACCTTGAACTTGAATTGTTGACTTTGATTTTATTTTGATTTTATTTTATTTATTTTGTGTTAACCAGTGGCGTAAATATGGACGGTACAACCGGTGCAGCTGCACCGGGGCCCAGACGGACCGCATTATGCCCATGAAGGAAGAAAAAAAATAAATTATTGTGAATGGAATAGCTTGGGGTGGGTCGGTAAGGTGATGCCGAGTCGGTGGTATGGGAGGAGGAAAAGATCATTTGTCCAATCATGTTGAGGCCTGTCAGTCACAATGGTGTGAGGTGAGTTGTGTCTCATTTCAGCAAAAAAAAAAAGCAAGTGGATGAAAATTGACGAGAAAACGTAGCATCACATTTAGCGTTAGTCTAGCCGCTCTTGAGTGGCTGTGCGTGTGTGTGTTTGTGTGTGTGCGTGCATGTAGCGTGCATGAGGTATGCTTGTGTTTCGGGTGGGGATGGAGGCACAAAAAATATATTTGCACCGGGGCCTATACCCATGATGTTACGCTAGTGGTGGTCTAATCACGTGCGTGTGGTCTAATCTAACTACAGCTGGGATTATAGTCTTGTTTTTACATGGACTTTGATGCTATTTAACTTTCTGCTTTTGACTATGAAGGTAAAATGGATCTTTGGTTATTTACTCAAAGTATGAAACTAAAAGAACCTTCTGGTCAGCTTCAGCCTGTAAAAGAGAAATTTCTTTTATGATAAAAAGAAAGGGAGACAAACAAGAGGAAGATGCTCAGACAAACACTCCTTGTGGTCTCCAAATGCTAAGAGAAAAGACAAAAAGATACAAGCAGAGATAGCTTGGGTGGCAGACAGAGGTGCCATCCTGTGGCCCTGGATTAAGCGGGCAGTGTTTACCTGGCGCAGGTTGCGGGTGACGCGCACGTCATGCCAGGCGTTGTCGTTGAACTTGCCATTGACGGGCTCCACCAGGGCCTCGAAGGCCCCCGAGCCCAGGTTGATGACCAGCCAGACGGCTCCGCTCTTCAACGAAAGGTTCACGTAGTCAGCCGACTTGCCGGTGTGCAGCATGAGGCCGTTGCGTTGCAGTGTTCGGAAGGAGAGCGTGATCTCGTCGGTGCTGCTCTGGATCGGGGTCAGGGAGAGGTCGTAGCAGAAGAACTCGTTGCCCTTGAAAGTGGCGACTGACTCTTCCTTACCTGGAGAAGAGAGGAAGGAGAATAGAAACAAAAGTCTTTACTCTGAATGAAACAAAATTAACCCTTTATCCACTCAACAATTTGTTTCCATTTAAAGACCAATGTCCTCAAATTCTGTATGGACCGTATGGACATGTCCATACCTATGCTAAACCTTTTACCAGTTTGAACCATTATGGGGTCCGTGTAATGCATACACCCAGACAGGACAGACCGCTACAGAGCTCCACGTGCTTGTGTTTATTTATTTGTGCAAACGTACCCAAATGCAGGTGACTTTTGGAAAATTTAGCAGCGATGTTCTTGCTGGTGACAATTTGTTACTTTCGGCATAATGGCGCAAAACTTACTGTCAGCCCAGCTAGCTCAGGTAGTAGAGCATGGCTCTCCAAACCATAGGAACCATAGGATCCATTGGCTATGATGTTTTCAATATCTTATTTTTAAATAAAATAACTTTAAAACAGATCCCCATGTGGTATGAATAAAGTAATATCTTCTTTTTATTATCTTATTTAGTACCATGTCCCCACCAATGTCAAAATCAAACCTACGACCCTGTTAAAGACAAGTGTGTTTGCATATTCGAGCATCATTGTGCTGAATGACATTGACCTGTCATAGTAGGGAAGGAAAAAAAATTTGTTTGTTGTCATGGCCAAAGGTTTTAACAAGACAGTGTTTCTATTACATCACAGGAGCGCAGCAGTGTTCAGTCTGTGGAATCAGTACAGCTGGATTATGCTGCTTTCGAGTTGTTGCGACTCATACTCACAAGATGTCATGCTTTTATCATAAAATCTTCCTGGGTTGGAAATAACATATATTTTGGTTTACTAATAAATTGAACATCTTAAACAATGTCTGCATTGCAGTGTTGGAATGATACAGCAGTATGACAGGGTCCTGTGTACAACAAACAGCTGGGTTCGAATATTTCTGAACTATGGCAAAGACAGAGCAATATGAATGCCAAGACCCGCCGACGTGGATTAAAAGAGCAACTCAAAAATGCCAAACAGAGACGGGAAGGCAAGGTGCTGACAACTTTTTGTAACGTCTGACAGTCTGTCTGCGGCACATGGCCTCCTTCCACTGCGCTGAGCTTTGTTCACACACTACCAGTCAAAACAGACAGTTTGTACAATGGACACATGTCAAACAGCAGCCTAACAGCAGCCAGGGAGGACATCGTGTGCATCTGTCAAGAACTGAACAACCACCTGCAGCTGTCACAACAGAAAGGAGGCTACAAGAACCCTTACAACGGTGACACCTTAATCACACGAGCCAAACTGTGGATACTGAAAGAGTTCCTTGTCACTACTTTATTTAAATTACATTCTCATTTGATTTATTCTTTGGCCTGAATCCCTTTTGCTACAATGAAGACCTTATTCCCATGCAGGATCAACAGGACTTCTATCATAACTTTGAAGTGCTAACACAAAAGCTGACAAAATACTACTAATCCTAAGTTAGGTGGTACAATTCAGCTGCTTTCTGGGGGGGCAAAAAATGATATTCGGTAAAAGCACAAATAAAAGCTCACACCAATAACCGCAAGACTTCTCAACAACCCATTCCCCACTCTGCAGTTATACAAATTAACTGGATTCCTTGACATGAACTGTGATCTGAAGTGACACTCTACTTCCTGTGTTCATTTGCCCCCTCACACCTCTGTTTCCCCTGGGGAGGCCAGACTGAAGAATCGGTGTCAGGTAATGAGGTTTAGGACTCAAATAGGAGGGCAAACTCAAACTGCCAAGAGGCCCCCACCCCCTGTAAGGGTGGATCATCAAATCTAGTTTATCCTGAAGTTCCATTACAGCAAAATCACTTCAAGACCTCGGTGCATTTCCCCGGGGAGAGAGGCAGGGCCGGCCGGAGTGGGTGGTCCGTCGGCAGACAGATTGAAAGCCAAATCTCATGAGCGAGCGAGTTCGCCACAGGAGCAATCTTAGGTGAGAGGAGAAGAGTGGTGGTGGATAATAGCGTGTCCATTTGAGACCTATACACTCTGTACTAAGGTATGACCGTGAGTTTTCTCAAATGTGTGGTCGCTTACGGAAAAGAAAAATGTCATTGACGGTATCTTTTTGTTTGTAACGACTGCTACATGGAATACATATTGGAAAAGAGGTAGAACAAGTACTGTGTTAACTGACATACGAACTGCGATACTTGTGGGACATTAAAGGGGATGATCGCACTCGCTTTGAGACAAACACCGCCACATAATATGGGTGGATGCACTCACATAAAAGAAAACATTTGAGGGGTGGACGGGGGGAAGAAAAAAAAATAACAAGGAAGTGAGGGACGAATAGCATCCAGAAAGAGACATCTACTTAAAAGAGCGTTTTGGCTGAAATCGAAATTTAGAGCAATCTCAACTGAAGTGTGAATTGTCATCAAAGAAAAAATAAAAAGAAAGGCATCAAAAGGGAAAGAGAGAAAAAGAGATGGAGAGGGAAAAAAAAAAAGACACACAAAAGCAAATCCCCCAAGAGCAGCGTGTCCCCGTAATGCCGTAATAACACACACACACACTCACTCTCTCTCTCACACACACACACACACACACACACACACACACACACTCACACGCACACAGACATACACTATCAGGACACTTACACTATCAGGACATGTACATTACCAGGACTTGTTCATGATGAGGACACATACACTATCGGGACACGTACATTATTATGAAACACTCTCTCACACTCACACACATACTCACACACAGATACACTATCGGGACATGTACACTTTCAGGACACATACACTATCAGAAAGCCTACATTACCAGGACTCGTTCACGATGAGGACACAGTCCCTCACGCACGTGCACACACACACGCA
>OOFC01015039.1:0-12383 GCA_900323345.1 Pseudochromis fuscus
CTTTTTAAATGTAACTAAGGCTAAAGTGATGCTGTGGGTCAGTGTGGATGCACTCTAAGCTGATTTTGAACAGACAAGCCTTACTTCAGTCATTAACTTGTGTCCTGGGGCCACAGCTCTTTGGGCATCGGTAGGCCATCTCAGCTATTACCAAGCCTTCCTCTTGTTTCCAGCGTGGAGCTCTGCTGATGGGGGCATCATTTTTCTGCTAGTCAGGAACCAGCACATGGGTGTTAAGGAAACTAGGCTGATTACATTTGTCTCTTCAAATCAAGGCTTTCCACTTTTTTTTTTACTCTTTTTTTTTTCATGCTTATTTGTTCTCTTTTATTTTGGTACATTCACAAAGTGTGCCTCTTACAAAGAGTCCCTGTAATCGAGTGGTTCCTGGTTTGCAGTCCTCTGCACTTTTCCTGAAGTGTAGAATTTGTGGAAGTGAAAATGGAGGAGGTGCTCAGAGCTTTCTATTAGAGGGGAAGAGAGAAGCAAAATGACCATAATGGTGCTTTAAAAACTTAATAATACCTGATGTGTTCTCATTGGACTGCATGACCGGCCTTTTGTGGTCCATTGAAATCCAATACAGTGGCCAGTCCAGTCGCTGGGCTTCACCACACAATCAGTGCTGTGTAATAGCGAAACGGCCTAACGACCAAGGCGTCCACCTCCTGCCTATTAGCCCTTATCATTTACTGCTGTGCATGAATGTACAACATTTTTAAGTCAGCCTCGTGCTAACGAAGGCTAATTCCCCAAAGGAATTAAAGCTGTAACCAGTAGCAGCAGCCACCTCTAATTTTCTCACCCTCTCTGATTTGCAGTGGTTTCCATATGGGCTTCGGCTATAAGGGGAGGTATCATACCAGCTGATGACAGTGACTAATGGCGGTGTTGCCTGGGCAGACAACTATAGAGCTTAGAACAAATAGTTCAGCTACACAACATTCAGCCATGGGGAGTTTCTCTCTCTCGCTAGCATCACCTCACAGGACAGGGTCTGCGTCTTATCTCGTACCCTTCCTTTGTTTGGCAAATTAGCACTTACACTTTGGCTGACTATGCTGTCTTTTAAAGTGCTCCATAAATAAAGTTGAATTGAATTGAAATTACCTTGTAGGAGACCATTAATATAAGATCAGTGCAATAGTTTATTTGGATTTTTTGGTTTATAGGAGGGATTTTCTCTTCTCAAAACCCTAAACCTCCTTCTATCACAGTGATAAATAAAGCTCACGTCTCCAGAAATAATCCCATATCGCTCCAGCTGATCCAAACCATTCAATCATTTTCAGATGCTTCATCATCTGTGGTGGTTTGTGTGCGGGACTGTCAGAACTGCTGCAGGGCAGAGAGATTTAAAAAGATGGAGCAATTTATTAAATCAGAGCCTTAACTTACACTGCTGTCTTTCTCAACCTTTTGTCTCTTCCAAACATTTGTCAGCAGATCCACAGTGACCTTAAGCGTAGATGTCACTCGGAGGCTGGCTGCTGGGTGTCAAGCAGGATGCATTTAAAACACAAGAGGTAAGAAATTTCTTGGCTTTTCTTTTCTAACTTTGGAAAAGAAGAACGATGGGTTGCATTTCCTGTAGCGCTAATTGCTCAGTATATGACCTTATAAATTGTCCTTAATGGATTTGCACAGCGGCGTGCGAAGACTGGGTAATGGTGGAATCATTCAAGTACTGATCTTGAATTTAAAATCTCTGGATGCTTTATTATCTGCTGTTTGGGAACAGATTATCCAAATGAATCTGTGTTTTTCTATTTTTTTGCACTCTTTTTCAAAATAAAATTCAGTATATCCAATATTGGCAAAATATTTTAATCTCCTGATTAGATTGGTGCTTAGTACATTTTTTACTCTTCAGTGAATGACACTATTTTTGTAATATTTAGACCTTTTATAAAAACACATTTTCTCTTTTAATCAACAGCTTTGTTGTTGCTTAATCAGTAATCATCAATACACAGCAAATGATTTGGCACAAGGTTGCAGATATTTTTATTCACAGTTTGGCACGAAACTTTGAAAAGGTGGCTGATATTCAGCACCAAAACAATCCTGCAGTTAATACAGAATAAAAGACAAGTGAAACAGATGTGGGCTGAGGCTCTTATTCCTCTGAGTACATTTTGGCATTTCACAATTCAGACAGTTGTTCATCTGAAGGAGATGCACCACGTTTTATCGGCACAGATTGGACATGAAAAACGGGCAGATGTGCTGTACTTTCATTGATGGGCATGAAAGCTTTCTCTGGTGATCAGTGTTTTACAGAGTATGCACTGCCTGAGGAGAAGTAAAACACAGGCAGCAAGTACACGTATTGTGAGAGCTCTGCTGTAAGCCTCTTTCAGCTCGGTAGGTGATCAGACTGCTGCTCAGAAAGTTGCGGCTTTGACTTGGAAGCGACTCAGTGTCTGAAGTGTTTGCGTCTGAACGTTCCTGTGGAGCAGCGAGTGCACGACTCCGTGACTCTCTTGTGAAAGGCATGTGTGCTGTCACAAAGGCAAATGGCATTTTTCCCACCACACACTACAATGACACACAGTTACCTGAGCAGTAAAGGTTCTTCATCTGTGTGAATGGATGTATTGATTTCTTCATTAAACAGATTTTTATGAAGCAGTATGGTTCATATATAGACAACAATAAATCAGTTTTACAGTTGTAAAGCTGGAGGGTGTGTTAAATAGGCATCATGACTTTCATATATATGTAAATATATACACATTTTTAATATTTTTATTGCTGTAAAAACAATAAATTACATATTGCATAGAGGAATCAGATGGATTTTATTGGTGAACTATGTACATGACTTCCTGTTGTTTTTGCAGTATTCTCCAGGTACTAACACACAGCTAACAAAGTACACTATACACATAAATGGAGCAGACTGTCATGTTGTGAGGATAAGCATAATTTTGATAGTACATTCGATGGTTATGGGCTCTATATACATGGGAGGAATAAATACAGTACACAATGCATACATGAAGTGCATGGACCCAAATTTATATGTTCATCACACTGATTTCTTGTGGGGGTTGGATGTGTGGTTGTTTGGGTGCACTGTGCTCTGTAGCGCCTGCCTCAGGGGACCAGAGGTGGTGCACTCGTCAAGACTCCTGGTGGCAATCAGCCATTTAATCTTGGCAGGATGTGCAGTATATTATCAGCACTATAGGGATGTGTGAAGATGAAAACGTCAGACTAGATATTCTGCAAAGCCTTTTAGACCTTCAGTGTTCAGGTCATGCTAACATTGAGGTTAACCTTCAGTTCAATCTTGTATATGAAAGTAACTGGGCAGAAGAATAATAATAAATCATTTCAGACTAATGCGACAGTTTGAGTAGCTGATGTCATGTGTTGTGGATTGGCCAGTCTCCTTTCCAAAGAAGTATGAGGGACTCCAATAATTAGGACAAACAAATATGCCTTTCTAAAAGTGATGCACCAGTATGGATATTATGAAGCTATTTCAGCCTCATAAAACATTTAGATATTTGTTGTTGCACAGCAGACTGTTCCAGCGCAGATGAGATTACTGTCCCAAGAAAGGTTTACTGTCCAATTATAAGCGCCGGGTTGCTTGAGATGAGTAGCTGTGCAGTGTCTGGCCTGGCAAAGTCATTACTGTCCATCTGAGTGGCAGTTGGGGCGAACTGGCAGATTTGCAGGCAACTTGAAAATTAGGCACAGCGGGAAAGTGTTAGAAAACGTGACACCCCAGTCATAGACCGAGAGCGGGCGAGTTGCATCATGGTCTGCACACCAGATTGACTCGCCTAGTGAAAAATGACCATCTGTGAAGTGTCACTCGCAGAGAGGTCACAGATTGACCGAGAGAGGACGGGAGAATTGATGCGGGAATCACATGTGAGGCTGGTGACGGGAGAGAGTGACGGATGACCAGCGGACATCATTAGTTCTGGTTTGTCGATAGAGTCAACACTTAAGAGTTAGATGCATCATTTGTGCCTAATACTGAAACATTTCTGCAATTGATGGACTCCTGGTACAATATATGTGCTGCCGTCTAACACAAACACACAAATCACCTTCAGGCATCTCCTCGTAACCTGTGCAGAGCTTGGCAAACTGGTCGGCTGGTAGAATAACCCCTTCTATTAAATCCAGCCAAATGTGAAATCGCACTGTAATGCCCGCTAAGCCTTTTGCATTACAGTACCTCTTTCGCCTATACCCTGACTGATAGATCATTTTACAGCCTGTAGCAAACACGATAGATTTTCAAGCGGTCTGGGTTGTTTTGAGATGTCTTGCTCTTCAGCATAATCCCAATTGTGATATCTGAGCTGCCGAGGAGCTCAGCCTAAAAAACTAAAATCGATGAAAAGAACAAACTTTGCATGAAAAAGGAGAAACAAGAAACATCGAAGAATGTTAGTCATTTAACAGCAGGGGAGAAAGGTTTTATTTACATATCAGGAAATATGGGATTGTGGGGGTGTTGTTTTTTTTTTCTTTTTTGCAAATATTTTATGTAAAATAAGAGATAATATCCAATATATTAATTTATTTCACTGTACCCATGGGTTTTAATGGGGGTTTTATTTGCAAGATACATATAATATTCCTGTTCTCTTGTCTTTGGTCGATGTGCTGGTGCACTGCTCCTTGGACACTCAGGTTATTTCTCTGCATTAAAGAGACTTTTCATTTGCCAAGACCAGGTGGTCAGACGTTACCTAATGGGGCCATCATGACAATGGATAACATGAAATGGATCCATGATGTGGGTAATTCAGGTGGTTGGTCATAAAGATGTTCGGTGGTTTTTATTAAGGTACATTTAACACCATGTGCAACATCAGTGTTATTGCAGTAGTGCCGCATTTTTAGTGTCCTGGTGTAGATAATAGTTTCACCTTCGCTGTGGGAATGAGTCTTTGGATGGTAATGTCTTGTAGTCGGTTCACCACGTTGCTCCCAGCTCAAATATTTTAACAAGTGTTGGATTGTATGGATGCAGGTCTCCAGAGACAGGATCCTGGTGACTTTCGGGGTCTAATGACTTTTCCCTTACACCCCTTTTCCAACAAGAACGGGTGCTAGTTCCGTGCTGGTGCTAGTCCTGGTGGTTAGTTGGTTCAGATCCCGTTTCTCCTTTGAACTGGTTTGCTTTTCCACTGATAAGGAGCCAAGTTGGGGCCTCGTCACCGTAAAACGTCAGTACGTCACTGCATAGGTAGCCGGTTCACAACAACCTGCCGCTAACTAGCTAGCCGCTGTTAGCAAACTACTGTTACCCTGTTACTATCAGTCCATGAATTTATTATTTTTTTCAGTGGATATTCTAGTTACAACATGATTAAGTTAACAAAGCAGTGTTGCATTGCTGCGTGTGGTATTTATTCAGTTTTGGGAAATCACAATGTCCGACTGGTCGCATATGACGGCAAAGCGCACCCTCGCCGTAATAATGATCGTGTGCATACAAGTGCTGTTCCTGGTTTTACAGTCTACACTGAGATCCAGAGCCACAACATCCAACTGTCAGTGGTTATTTTCACTGCTCCACTCTTCTACTATCGCTAGCTGTGTTTCCACCATCGCTCCCCCAGCCCCTGGCGTAGTCGCTGCTTAGTCAGTGTTGAGCTCTGATCCTGAGTCAAGCCCCCTAAGGAAGGGGGGCCTGACTTAGCACCAGTTTTAGCAGCTGGGACCAGTTCTCGCAGCGGTGGAAACACAACAAACTGGGGCTAAGTCAGGAACTGGAACCCATTTGGTGGAAAAATGTAATTACTGCCACCATGAGGTCAACATTTGTGCAGCATTATTTACCTTCCAGCCTTTTATCACTTTGGTGAGTGCAGTGGCAATTTGTTTGGTGTGTTGACTGTTTCTTGTGTTACCTTTATCAGATGCATTGAACTGGGTTTGTCTTGCAATTCTTTCCATTTTCCCATCAGTACCTTTCTGCGCTGTGATCCTGCAAACATATTAACCTTTGATGAGTTCTGGGGAGAATGTTGCTGACACGCTGCCACACTGTTTGGCTACCACACCTCCCAGGCCTGATGATGAAACCATTTAGTCCTGGTGCTGTCTGTCTCCCTCCTGGCCTGGCATCTGTGTCTGTTCTTTCTTTCCCACTTTTTCTATTTGCAGCTTTAAACTGTAACATCTTTCACGCTCTGAAAGTTGGGGATCGGTGGTGCTTTGGTGTGTGTAGGTGTTTTGGTGCATGTTTGTGCACTCACCTAGCTTTTATCACAGCCTCACAGGAAACAAGCTTTATTCAATAGGAAATCAAAGCAGTTGAGTCTTCTTTAAGTTTGTAAAATATTCCCCTATCTGCTGATTGCCTGCTTCTAAGTCCTTTTAATTTCATGGCATGGACAGGCCCTGACAGGACCAGCTGATTTGAATACAGACTTTGCCTTTGTGGTGTCACTGTGGTTTTTCAGCTGGAGCAGTGACACCTCAGCCTCATGCCTTCTGCCCTCGACATTTAATGTGTGCCGCTGTGTGTGTCTGTGCATGAAAATTTTGCATTGTGCAGTTAAATGATACCAGAGAGTGGGAGAGACAAGTGTTAAACAGCTTGTGTCAAAGCAAATTTGTGTTCATGGGGGTTTTTGTCTTCTGTTGCTTTTAACAGAATGATACCATGTGTTTGTTTGTGTGTGTGTGTGTGTGTTCAGGTTTACTTTGGATTGACTAGATTCATTTATGGTGTGCTGACTGTGATTAGAGAAGATTGGACATAACTGAACTGATTTCAATAAGACAGGGCGGCATTAGAAATCAAAGGATTTCAAGGGATTTTTTTTTTTTACAATCGAGAATTTAAATTCGTTCATTTTCCCTCGTGGCTATGCACATGCAAATGCACTAGTGCTGAATAAATAGTGTGACTTTTTCTTCTTTGGAAGTTGGGATCATATCACACTCTCCTATTCCTTGCCAAATATTTCTATCTTCCCCTCTCCGCTGTGTTTCTCATTCATTCATTTCATTAATGCCTCACACAGTAGATTTAATCTTTTCCTCCCTGCATTGATTTCTCATGCTGATTGCTTCTCATGCTCTGTCATTTGAACAATGCACCAACTAATGTTTGTACCTGTGAGCAGTGACTAACTGAGGTTTAATTTTAGTGTGTAGTGCAGAAACACACAAAGGCAAAATGTGTGACTAAGTATTCAGTCTTTGTGTAAAGCACAAAATGTTTGGACTTTTGTTTTTCCAAATTGATTCAATAAATGATTCAGCGCAGCCTTGGTAGAGGTTTGGAATACAAAGGGAAGGCAGCGCTGCACTCCTGTTGATATATGTGATGATGTTTTACTCTCCAATCTTTACAAAGTCCTAGAATACAGCAAAGAAACAACAGCAGAGTACTGAAAAGGAGGCTGTAGATATTGCAGACAGAATTGTATTTTCAATAGGGCTGCTGCTAACGAGTATTTTAGTAATCGAATAATCTATTGATTCTTCCATCGATTAATCGAATAATTGGATAACTAATGCTTGTTAAGGTGCAGTAATAAATAGCGCTGTCAAACAATAAAAATTTGCACGAGGGTGGTTTGTCACAAGCTGGACGACGGGTTAGCTTAAGTGCTAGCAGAATTCCTGACTAACGTATGCTTCCTGTTAATGTGGTATTTTAAACAGGAAGTGCTTCAGTGAAGACTCCTTCCTGCAGAGTGTCTGTAATACTTTGTGTCGGTCGACTGTCTGTCTTGGTTTTTGTGTACTCACATTTCACATGGAGAGGACCAACGTGCTATTTAGCCTTCTGGAAAAAAAACATAAAAATGTTTTGCATCTTCCCTCTTTATTGGTTGGTTGTGCTGCTTGTCGCTGTCGTGCTTCCGCTTCTTCTTCTTCCTGTCTGTTTCTGTGAATAACGTCAATAGTGGGAGTGACACTGCCCCCACCAGTTCCTGTAGGAAACTGCAAGTACAGATGACTTTTTCCTGGCTGGTATTTGATTTTACCAATGACAAAAACAATATTACGACGCATCGACTCTTGAATTTCCGCATCGATGAGTTTTTATAATCGATGTAATCGATTATGTCGAATAATCGTTGCAGCCCTAATTTTCAAGCATTTTTTGCTAAGTTTGAGGAAAAAACTTTCCCTGGATTTATTTTGAAAGTCCACCCTGTGGTTAATCTGGGACTTAACCATGGAGTTGTATCATTAAAAATCTGCTGGGCTCATAAGTTTGTTCATTCAGGAGATATGTCCTGAAAAATCATCTGTGCACAATCTCCCAGCAACCAAACAGCAGACATACAGAGTTAAAAACTGTCTCTTGATAAAAATCCGACCAATATTTTCCCACAAGACATAATGTAGACGAAAGAGAACTAAACAGAGAGTGACTTAACATTTAAGAGGTGACTACACTGCTTTGTAGTTCATGAAATATCAATCAAAACTATCGGACTGAGCCTTGAAGCAACAACTTTGGGTGATTCACCTTCCTTTCTTGTTTTTGTGGGTCTGTGTTGCGTTTTTTGCTTCTTTTGGTATGGATGTTGGCTCTGATTTTATTTGCAGTTTGCCAGCTTCACATCTTTGATCTCTGTTCCTCAGCACTAAAAGAAAACGGTAGCGTGCCAAAACATTATCCAAGTCTCAGATGCTGCACATTTAACCACACTCAGTTTTGTTGTGCACAATTTTGTCTCCAGAAATGATTCAGACTGTGTTCCCTTGATGAATAGGAAAAGTAAACACATGACTTTGCTCAAATGGTCCTCTTTAATGGAAATACTTTTTTTGTAATAAAAAAGATTGTTTGTGTTTCAACTGCTGTTTCAATACTGCTGCTGTACTGTTCTCTACTCCTATAAATAATTCTCCAGTGTGATGCTCTGGCTCTGTTTGTATTACATGTAGATAAAGCAGTGGGTGGATGGAGCAGTTTGAAAGTGAAATTCATGAGACCAGATGGGCAGTGTTGTGTAGCTTTTAGTAGCCAGCAGTCATGCAAATAACCTGACCCCATGTAAACTGTTCCCCTGAACTACACCCGAGTGTAAGGCTTCCTGAGGTGACCCCTGCACGCAGACAGCGAACACAGCTGCTACCGCAACTTCCAGCAGCCTGTTGCTCCCAATGCTGGAGATGACCATGGTATGAATAATTCAATTACAGTTGCACATAATGAAATGAAGATTGCACCAAACCTGCACACCCGCTATCAATCACATGCACACACCCAGCCACTCACACTAATACAGGGTGCAGCCATCTTTATTTCTTACTCATTTATCCCAATAATTCTGTTGTACAAATAACACACAAGCAGCTACACACACAAACGGCGGCTCAAGAAAACAGGAAGATATTATTTGCCAAATTGCTGGCCTTGAGAAATGAAGATGGATCCCGGCTCGACGGAGGGTTAAAACTCAAATATATCAGTGGCAAATAAAAATCAATAATAACAAATGAAAACTTATTTGAGCACAGGGCTGACAAGCTTCACTGTGAGTGAAAAGACCCACAGGTTTTCTCTCTCCTGCTGTTTCTCTAATACTTAGCCTGTTATACAAAAGTTATTTGGCAGTTGCATATTGTTGTTTATTGTGCTGTGAACATAAACTTTTATAAACTACATGATACAACTTACAAACAAGTTACTTCCTTTTCAACCATGATAAACTCAGTTGTGTGTGTGTGACAGTTGAAGAAGTGTAGCTTTTTAATGAGCCTTATGTTCAGGACTGTTAACAGCACAAACCAGATGTGACTCCTTGTTAAGTGAAGTGCAACACAAGCTATAAATCAGCAAAACTCATAAATATGCTGGTTTGAATTCAGTTAGCTGACAGTTTTTATGTTTCTCCATTCACTGAATCATTGCAGGTCATTACTTTAAACTACACATGCCTGTTGTTGTGGAGGTTGCACAGGATTGACAGCTCCCGTCTGTATGTGTGAAACCTTCGACCTAACTCATTTGGCTTGTTAGCAGTATCGCTGCTGTCCTCTTTGCCGACTTAATCAGATGCAAGTCAAAAGTGTTCTTGTAAACAATCAGAGGCTATGTTTTCAGCTAAATTTGTTGTGTTTAATTATCATTCGTGTCAGACTGTTTGGACTTGTAATCACAAGCAACAAAGTCTGAAAAGCTGTTAGTATCAGCGTCCAAGTTATAATTCCAACCTAGATGCCACAAGAAATCCACACAGTTTGTTTGTATCTGTTATGGAGTTAAGCCCAATTTTGTTTTTTCATTCTCAATTTTATTCAATTCAATACAATTCAATACTGTTTTATTTATATAGCGCCAAGTCAGGACATGAGTAGCCCCAGTGCATTTTATATAGTAGGGTCAAGCCATTACAGCATTACAGAAAGAAACCCAGCGACTCCCCCCTGAGCGAGGACTCTGTGATGGAGGGAATGAAAACTCAGAGAGAGACCTTCAACACAACCAGACTCCGGGCAGGCGGCCATCTGCTTTGACTGGTTGGGGTGACTGGAGAGCAGAGAAAAAAAGATGGAGTAATGAAAAGCAGTGAACAACAACCACTGGGCAGGTCGGTTGGCCAGTAACCACGGATCAGAGACATGTAGCTCCAGAGGGACAGAGAGGGAAAGCAGACACAAGGGACATGCACTGGTGCCATATAAATGCATGGAGAGTGAAAGAAAGGAGAGTAGAGGCTCTAAGGGAGCTCCCACCACCAGCTGAGTTTCTATTGAAGGTGCAGTGGAGTTTGAGCCCATTGCAAACTCTGGGCTTTTGTCAGAAGAAATGTTTTAAGCCTAATGTTACAGACTCTACCTTCATTTTTACTTTTGGACACTCTAAGCACCATAAGTCGACCTTAGAGTCTGTTTGGATAATATATGAGTATGATCTCTTTCAAATTCAGTGGGGCTTGGTCTTTAAAGGTTTTGTGTCTAAGAAAATAGATTTTAAATAACACATTAAACAAGACTTGTTTTCTGTTCAAGGTTCTTCACACTAGTAGTGGAACACAAAGCAGTGTCCTCCAGACTAACTACAAGGTTAGATAGTGTGTTTAGAGGTGTTGAAGATCAAATAAATTACTTTTGACAAGTAAAAAATAACCATTCTTTATGTCAGGGGTGTCCAATCCTGGTCCTCGAGGGTCGCTATCCTGCATGTTTTAGATGTTTCCCTCTTCCAACACACCTCATTCAAATGACCAGGATCGTTATCAGGCTTCTGCAGAGCTTGATGATGAGCTGATCACCCTCGAGGACCAGGATTGGACACCCCTGCTTTATGTCTAACCTCCTTAGAGTTCGACTAACTCACTTTCATGTGGCTTTATAGATAAAGATATGGGTGTCATCAGCATAGTAGTGAAGATTTTTCGCAGTGTCTTCATAAAATTGCTAAATGGAAGCATGTATAAAGCAAAGTGTGCTGGTCCTAGCACAGAACCCTGTTGAACTCCATGACTATCTTTTTCTGTACATGGAGGGATCATCGTTGGCATGAACAAACAGGAATATGATTTCAACCAGCTTAGTGTGGTTCTTTGAATTTCAAACACATGTTGTGGTCTTTGTGAGGAAATGCTATGATTAATGGTGTCAAAAGAAATACACAGATCCAGCAGGACAAGGATAGAGATGAGTCCATTGTCAGACTAGAGGAAGATAAGATCCTGCTGACGTTGTTTGATTGCAGCACAAATCCGGCATTGTTTGCATCTGATTGTTTGGAAGCAATCCTTTCCTTTGCTGCTTTTCTTGGTACCAGCAGAAGAGCATGAAAGTATCAGCTGACGGGGAATTGCATCACCTGTGTGTTTGCTTCCATGAATGTGCATCTGCTTTGCACACACAGTTTAGACTAATTTTGCACCCATTTGTTAATAATAAATAGGACTGCTGCTAACGAGTATTTTAGTAAAAGAATAATCTATTGATTCTTCCATTGATTAATCGAATAATTGGATAACTAATGCTTGTTAAGGTGCAGTAATAAATAGCGCTGTCAAACAATAACAATTTGCACGAGGGTGGTTTGTCGCAAGCTGGATGACGGGTTAGCTTAAGTGCTAGCAGAATCCCCGACTAACGTATGCTTCCTGTTAATGTGGTATTTTAAACAGGAAGTGCTTCGGTGAAAACTCCTTCCTGCACAGTGTCCGTAATACTTTGTGTAGGTCGACTGTCCGTGCTATTTAGCCTTCTGAAAAAAAAAAGTAAAAATCAAAAAACCGTGCTGTTGTTGTATCTTCCCTCTTTATTGGTTGGTTCTGCTGCCTGTCGCTGTCGTGCTTCTGCTCCTTGTTCCTCCTGTTTGTTTCTGTGAATAACGTCAATAGTGGGAGTGACACTGCCCCCACCAGTTCCTGTAGGAAACTGCAAGTACAGATGACTTTTTCCTGGCT
>OOFC01015042.1:0-16384 GCA_900323345.1 Pseudochromis fuscus
GCCCCTGGCTTGGGCTCAGGCCCTAATAAAATTACGTGCACAAATACATAGCGACTATATGACAATTTGACTTATAAAATAAGTCAAAAATAAAACTTATAGAAAACCAAGAAAGGCTCTCTGATAAAAATGTGTTTTAAGCAGTGACTTATAAGAGAGCACAGAACCAGCTGACCTGATGTCTTCAGGCAGGTGTACTCATGAAACATCATCAAGACCAGGATTGAGCACCCCTGATCAAGACCATACTTTGGAATCTGACTTGCAAGTATATTCTCACCAATCAATTAAGCCAGCCACGCCCTCAAATATACCTCTCAGTGAGGCGCTACTATCTTCTTGATGAAATTACTTTCAGATGAACCACTAGCACACTGATAAAAATAACTGACTTTTGCTAATGACATCAGAATGACTCGTGGAAAAGAAAAATGTATGACTCAAGTTCATGGTTTTTGAATGTAAGTGAATCTAGTGGCCATTGGTGGTATTGCACGTTGTTGCACTTCTGCATTGACTTCACTTTTCAGATCTGTTGTCTATGTCTGTCTTCGATGTATGTGACAATTTTATGTTGGCAGTGCGACCCTGCTTAACCCTGTAATGCCTGAACCATCAAATAATTGCCAGAAAATTCAAATTTTTTAAAATCCAAGTGTTTATTGAACCTTCTGACAAAAATAAATATAGGTGAGAATAAAAATAAATGCATTTATAGATAGATATAGATTGAGAGAGATTTAATTTATTTTTAAAAGTTTTTTCATTAACTCAAAAATATCACATTGATGATGTAGAGGTCTCAAAAACTCATGCATCAAATATTGGCGCATTTACACTGGTACCTACTCGCTTTGCTTCGCTTTGGTTTTGGTGCATTTACATGTGCAGACGTGTTTGAAATAACAACAAGAAGAGAAATGGCATCTGTTAGAAATCCTTCCCCATGGACTCAGGACGAGGTGCAAACCTTTCTGTCATTAGTCGCCAATGAGAAAATTCAGCGGGAGCTGGACGGCGCGGTCAGAAATGAAAGAATCGCATAAAAGATGATGTCATGAATGACGGCCAGCTACACGGAGAAAGGACTATCCTGGGCAATGTAAATGCAACTGAGGGGGGCCGATCCCGAGCGACCCGAGGCGAAGCGATGCGAGTAGGTACCAGTGTAAATGCACCATATGGTACATTTGGCATTAAAGGGTTGAATAGTAAATTTATCAAGTGTGCACTTGTTGCAGTTCAATAGTCAAACATTTATCATGTGTATTTTTTAAATTATCAGTGTTGGAATGGATGAAGTCTCATCTAAGAGACCAGGCCTGAACCTGAGGCCCATAGACAGCACTGTTCTTGGTTTCAAGGATCAGACCCACCACCTCACTCCTTCCCTCATTTTTCTAAAGTTCTAAAAAAAACCCCACAACAATATGGAGTCAAAAAGGACCAATCAGATGAGCAGAACCTCTGTCTCACAAGTGCAGAGAAACCATTGCAAGCACTCACTTTTGAGGTGTGTGTTTTGAGACCCTTTGCCTGCAAGCAGACAGTTTACGCTCGCTCGTCACAGCTGCACACTGACAGATTGGAAATTGAACTTTGCACCACATCAGTATCAAAGTCAGCATCATCTCAAACAGCTGATTGATCAAGCCCCATTAAACATTGTCCAAATATCCCAACATGACAGCATTTGCATGTTGCTGCTTTGCATCCTGCTAGGACACCGGAGCAAACTGATTTGGAGAACAAATGGAGAGAGATGTCTCCTAACTCAGTAAATGACATATGCAGGGTTACTCGACAATGCCAGAGTCTGAATCCACACCGTGATTGGTGCAGTCGGTCTGCGAAAAGAGTCATTCACAGGCATGAGGTAGAAGTATTGTTACCTGAAAAACCCACAGTTTCAAAGTCAGCTTTCCTGCTGCTGTCAACCTGAAGCGATGATGGTGAAGATGTCCATTGTTGTACCCCTGCTGCTTCTCCTTTCTCCTTCATATGGGCATGTGTTGAAATTTAAAATTTACACTGGCTCTGATATGAAGACCTGGAAAGGTGCAAAGGATTTCTGCAGGCAGCACCACACTGACCTGGTCACAATCAAATTCAAAAATGACAATCCGTACTTTCACGATGGCATAGGCTGGATCGGCTTGTACCGAGAGGATGTAACAAGTCCATGGAAATGGTCCAGAGGAGATGAGGTGGCAAATTTTACCATCTGGGACACTGGTGGTAAGCAGCACATAACTGAGACTGACTTCTATTTGTGTTTGAGTTGTAAATTATTGACTTATTAAATGGTACAAGATCATATTTTCTGAAGCTGTATATATAATACTGGGTATTTAGAGGCATACTCTATGTCTGATCCTATTGATAGATCCTATCCTACTGAGAGAAAAGAAAATGTTTCCAGATTTTTTTAGACAGGAGTTTTTCTGTAATGTTTTTAAAAGACAGGCAGGCATTTAGCTTGTTAACAATGATGTTAGCTAGCTGGCTATGGTATTTTTATTAACATTTTTAAACATACCTGTAAAGGATGCATCATTCATTCATTTCCAGGGCTTTTTTTTTTTTTTTATTATTTTATTTTATGGGGCAGTAGTGATCTGGTTTTAGAAGAGGTGCAAACCGTAGAGAACTGGCTGAGACCAGTTACATATATATTATCATGTATTACATATAAAGATCTAATTGTGCTCATTGTAGGAGGGCTTCATCTTATAATTCCTCATTTTGATTGATGAACATTTTAGGGCTTCATGGTGGCCCAGACTCTGACAATTTCTTTGCAATTTAAACAGCATAAACTCACCTTAGAACTTTTGTTATACGTGTCTTTTATAAGTATTTGTTCTTAAACAGTGATATCACTACTTTACTCCTTTGTCTTGCAGAACCAAAATCAAATGCACACTGTGCTTACAAGTTTGGTTCTAATGAAAAATGGGTAAGCGACCCCTGTGATGCCATCCATTCATTCATGTGTTCTGATGAGAAGCTGTTCCTGGTGAGAGAGAATAAGACGTGGGAGGAGGCATTAAACCACTGCAGGTCTCTGGAAGGAGTGGACCCAGATGATCCAGACGCTCCCTACCAGAACCACCGCTATGACCTGGCCACCCTGATCACTCCAGAGGACCATGCCTACGCACGAGATAGAGCACAACAAGCTACTACTTCTATGGTTGGGCAGCTTTCTAAATCAGATTTGTGTTGTTGAGCAGCTTGTCCTCTGTGTTTACATGGATCTCTCTGCTAAATGTTGGCAGGTGTGGACGGGTCTGCATTACCTGGCTGGTGAGTGGATGTGGGTGGGCGGAGAACAGGTGCAGTACAAGGAGATTAATACCTGCCCACGTGCAAAGTTCTGTGGCACCTTGAACAAGAACACCGCTGCTGACTTTCAGACAAAAAAGTGCAACCAGAGAAGGAACTTCTTCTGTTACAAGAGGCCTTAAACCAGAGGTGGCCTATAACGAAGTACATTTACTGAATTAAGTACAAAGTTAAGATATCTTTACTTGACTGTCCACTTTATGTCTCTCTGTACTTCTACACCAGCTGAGATACATTTCAGAGCAAGAATATTTTTACTTTTTATATAATTTCTAGTTACTGACAATTTAGTCTGTTAACCAATGAGGAAATTAGTCATTCAACAGAAATAATCATTTGCTGTTTTAAAACACTAATACTGATATTGCATGTGTACTCATATGACAAATTTCTGAAGATTCTTGAATACTTTATGTACAGTTTTCTGGCAAATGTACATGGGTTTACGTGGGTGACTATTACAGCCTTTGCTGTACACAGTGTATCTGTGTTGTGTATTATTTCTTGGGGTCTTGCAAAACTTTTTCTGTGTTTGCATGCCTCATCTTTCTAGCTTGTTTTCATTTTGAATATATAAAAAAACCATTGTAAACCTATTGATTGTCCCATGAACAATGAGACGAAGACTGCCTGATTATACCGATGTGAAGTTGTTACTCTCCTGTACACCCTTGTGTCTCCTGGATTGTAACAGTAACATTTTCAATGCAAGCACTGCACTTGTAATACTTGTTTTTACAATGTGTGACTCGTAAATGTACTTCACTATATGAATACAGTACTTCCTACTTGTTACTTCCAGTAAAGTGGTTCAGAAGTTGTTTGATATCTTGTATGAAGTACAAGAATTAATGCATGAATCATGAATGTTTAACAAAAAAAACAGCTTGTAAAATGACTAGGTATTAACCAACTCTGTCATACCTGAAGTTGATCTTTGGTAACGGCGGGCAGGACTCCTGTTGCAGTGTTGCCACTCCTCCTTAAGTAGGGGAAACTTAAATCTCGTTTTCTCTGGAAAATGACAATAAAGTATCTGAATCTGAATCTCTGTCGATCTCTAAGGATTCATTTATGTTTGACTAGAGGTCACCTGGAAGTCTAAAGTTTCTGTATTTAATTTGAAATGTACAAGCAATACAACAAAATGTCAACAAACAAGAAAGCACTCAGAGAGCACAAACCTCCAGCAAGGCACAATGCAAGACTCATATCCACCAAATGGTCTCAGACTGTAGCCATTATCATCCTGCAGGGTTTCCGCGGGGTCTTAAAAAGTCTTAAAATGTCTAAAATCCAATCACTTTAATTTAAAATGTCTAAAATTCACCTAAAATCTCATTAATCGTCTTAAATATGATTTTGAAAGGTCTTAAAAATGCATTAACGTTACTTTTATATAAAACAAATACATATACTTTAGTGTAGATTTTAAATGTTTGGATTTTTGTGGACACAATAACATAACTACAAAACGGAAATAGGTACCTGTGCAGCCTGGCCAGAATTCATCAAGCACAACCAGCTAGTGTGCTGTGCATGTGCCACAGTGTGTTACAGTCTGCAGTGTGTGGTTACAGTGGAGCATAGCGGCGAAAACGTAACTCTTTTACCCCAAACATTTAGCTGGTGACAGAAAGTGACGTGTCAATCAAATTGCCATAATTCCTCGGCCATTTGCATCGATTCCAGCTGAGGAATCTGAAAGCCAACAAGCGGAGTTTTCATAAAATACCATAATGTCGGTAATATATACGAAACACTCCACTTGTCGGTGTTTAGAATCAGCTGGAATCACGTCAGTGGGGCAAATGGGGGAGGAATTATAGTAAATTGATTTAGGCTATTCACCCTGTATGTCTGGCGATATGGTCAGTTTTGAAGGGTTTTAAAAGAAGCCCACAGCAAAGCCGAATTACTTGTATAAGATGGGTAAGTGCAAGTTCAATGGTTTGTGAACATACATGGTTGAAGCTGGTGGATGGAAACATATGAAGCACACTGCACCTTCTTTGAGAAAACTTTGACACTTGGAACATTGGGCATTAAGGCGTTGGAGTCCCATGAGTAAGTTTGTTGTATGTAATTCCATACCTCCGATTTTCCTTAATGTCTTTTGTACTTTTTTGCCAGTATGGATGTGAAATGGGTCATAAATTGTATACACTATGGTCTTTAAAAAGTCTTAAAAGGTCTTACATTTGACTTGTTCAAACCTGTAGAAACCCTGTCCTGCATGCACATGTCGATTTTAAACAAAATCCATTATAAGAATATATATATTTTTACTCCTCAAAATGCCAAAAATTTGCACCGTTTCCAGATTGTACCTAATGCTTCCTTCTCCTTCAACTCTGGCTCATACATGCAGAGGTGGTGTTTTGCTGCCACCAACCTATACTACAACATTGGCCCACGAGAGAAAGAGATTTTCTGGGACTTTGCTTTTGGACAGGATCCTACCCTCTGATCGTGACCCTAAATGTATCATTGGTTCTTTACATGTTCTACCTGTGTCCACATGGGTTTTCTCTGGGTACTGCTGCTTCCTCCCACAGTTGAAATACATTCTGTTAGGTTAAGGTTGCTTGTCTCTGTGTGTTAGCCCTGCTATGGACTGGTGATCTGCCCAGAGTGTACTGTCAGCTGGGATAGTCTCCAGCGCCCCATGATCCACTTGAATAAGCAGGTATAGAGGTATACAGGTATGTTCCTTGGGTAATACCTTGTCTCTCAATAAAATTAGTTAAGTTCTGTTCAGACAGGGAGGTTGGCTCAGGTGGTAGAGCGGGTCGCCTGTGAATCATAAGGTTGTGGGTTCGATCTCCAGCTCCTCTTGCTCACATGTCAAAGTGTCCTTGGGCAAGACACTGAACCGTAAGCTCCCAATGGCGGCTCCCGCCTTACATGGCAGCTTGGTAGCCATTGGTGTGTGAATGGGTGAATGAGTTGCCTTGTAAAGTGCTTTGGGACCTAGCTTAGGCCATGAAAGTGCTATATAAAGGTACTTCATTTACCTTTTTTACCAGTCATAGTTGTCTCGGAATCCTGTTCACTGGTCAGTTTACCATCAGTTTATGATTCTGGAGGACTAGACTAAACTGAGGACTAGACTAAACTGGTGCTGGAGGAGGTTTCAGAAGACCCATATGTCTCCACAAGAACTATTTACTGAGCCTCCACTGAGGAATATGAGAAAACAGCAAATAGAAATTGACACTGTGCAATGGTACTGAAGGTTATCGCTACAGCAGGTTGTATTCATCATCATGTTAACATGTTCAAATAAGAATATTCTTTGGGTGACACCCCACAGCACTTCTCTGTACATGTATGGAGAGAATGGAGCTCATTATGCAAGGTCTCTCTCTGACTCCTACAGCCATTTTGCAAACCCACACACTAGAGAGCATGACAAGGTCAGCCAGTGAAAATATATCTGTTTATCAAATATGGTGTTTTGTCTGTCACTGAGCCATGGAGGGATTTGAATGTGTCAGTGTCATGGAACTCAGCATTCACAACTGGTTTGTAAATTCATAAGATTTTAATATTAGATTTGTAGGATTAAAAAGTAAAAGGCAGGAGAGGGCAGGAAACAAGACAGAATCCCAGTATATGACGCAGATGGTAAGGTTATACTCTGCATGTCTGGATAGGTTTTCTTTGGTGTCATGATCTGCTGTTTGCGTTGATTTGTGCAGTGATCCTATCTGAAACAAGTATTTCACAGAATTGACTGAGGAGCATTGTTACCTGAAAACTTGGACCTGGCTGTCCTGCTGTTGTCACCTCAAGGTGAGTGCTACGTTTGAGACCATACATCTTTAAGGTCTAATCCATTATTCTCAGGTAGAAGGTCATCCATCAAGTACATAAAGTCAATAATTAGTCAAGTGTATTTATTGAATCTCAGGATGCATAGCACAATTATCCTGCCACAAATACTATCTCTCTCTTTGTATTTAGATCTCTCTAAACTTCAACTACATTGGTGTCCAGCCTGCAGATAAAAACTCTTTCTTGAACTCTGTCTTATCCACATAAAGGGAAAAATTGTCATTAGTCTCTAAAAAATATTTCTTATAAGTGTATGTGGACTGGCTTATGTGAGCATTTGATTATTATTTTTGAATTTCTTCTTACTTTTTTATTTTTAAATATTTTTGTCCTGAACTTCATTGAGGGGAAATGAGAGAACTAGGCTTGCAACTACGTTCCCCGAGGTAGACTCTGAGAGGTGTCTTGGGAGTCTGTGCTATTGGGGCCCCTATTGTGGGCCATCTGGCTGCTCTCTGAGCCAGAGCTGTGGCTTTATAGTCAAGGTTGTTCATTGTGGGTGTTGGAGTCGGCCAAAGTTGTGTTTCGTCTTCACTCCTGTTCAGAATTTTCATGGACAAGGTTCAGATGAGGTCAGGAGGCCATTGTGTGTGGAGGTTGATATCGCTGCTTTTTGCAGATAATGTACTTCCAGTGTCTCCAGCATGCACTTGAATGTTTTGCAGCCAAGTGTAAAGTGGTTGGGATGTGAATCAGCACGTACAAGTCTGAGTCATCAGTTCTCTCATTGAAAAGGATGGCATGCCCCCTCCAAGAAAGAGGAGAGAATATACCCCAAGTGGAGGGGTTAAAGTATCTTGGGGACTTATTCATAGGTAGAGGAAGAAGAGATTGGGAATTGACGTCAGGCTAGGAAGAATAATGCGATCGCCATACCACTCTGTAGTGGCAAAGGGAGAGTTGAGCAAAGCTCGCCATTGATCTACATTGCTACCCTCACTCTGCGTGATGGAGTGACTAGTTCAGCCATTCGGGAGGAGTTCAGGGTAGAGCCATTGCTCCTTCACATTGAGATTTGCCATTTGAGGTAGCTCAGGCATGTGCATCCTGGATAATGCCTCCTGGTTGCCTCCAATTGGAGGGTTTATCAAGCATGTCGGAGAATCAAAGGTCACCAAGGAACCTGGTCCTGGTATTATGTCTCCCTGTTGCCGAAGGAGCAGCTGGTGATCACCCAGGATGAGCTGGAAGAAGTTGTCAGGGATGTCTGGGCTTCCCTGCTCCACGACTCTGATAGATGTGGTACAAAAGAGGGATGGATGGATTTTCTTTTTCATTTGTTATTGTTTTATGGTATTATTATTATTATTATTATTATTATTATTATTATTATTATTATTATTATTATTAATAATTTATTTTTGGGGTGAATGATGATGTCACTTACCAATTGTTCACACTAGATCCTTCATAATATAGGATTTTTGAGACCACAGGTGATCAAGCCAGACTGTGCTCTGCTCTGCTGAACAAACTGACACACATTTTAAATCAGCCCATGCACTATTTTCTTTATAGTATGGGCCGACTAAGCTTTCCCATCAGCACTTCTCAAAAAACTTACATACCAATATCTGTGCAAGGCCCAACTGTTTCCCAACAGTCAACCCAATTACATCTTCAAAATTGTATGTGAGACATCCAGATACACAATACAACATTTATAAAACACTATTTGTCATGTAAGCATTGAATTGTTAAACATCAATCAAACAGTTATCAGTAAACTCAATGGGAGCACAGAAGACCCTGCCTCTTTCTCACTGTATTTTCTCCTGCCTATTTTACTTCCAGTGTGAATCCTGTGAAAACCATGATGAAGACGTTTGGCAGTCTCATCCCTCTGCTGCTTCTCCTTTTTCCTCCGTATGGGCATGCAGTGAAATTTCAACACTACTCTAGCCTTAACAAGAAAACCTGGAAAGAGGCACAGACTTACTGTAGGACGCACCACACTGATCTGATCACAATCAGAACCAAGTATGAGCTTCAGGAAATTATCAGGCTCTGGGGCTGGATTGGACTGTACCGACATAATGCGACCAGTCCATGGAAATGGTCCACAGGAGATGACATAGTAGTATACTGGAATGTTACTGGTAAGCAGGGCTAGTGTCACGGTAACCCAGGCAAGCAACCCTTGTTGCATGTGTCAGGTAAAATTATGTGTTTAGAGCATTCATATTTCTTCTTAACTTATTCTTACAGCGGCAAACCCAGATGAAAATTGTGCTTTTCAGTCCTATGGAGAATGGAAGAGCAGTCATTGTAATGCCAATCGTGCTTTCATCTGTTTTGATGAGAAGTTGGTTCTGGTGAGAGAGAATAAGACGTGGGAGGAGGCATTAAACCACTGCAGGTCCCTGCAGGGAGTGGATCCAGATGATCCTGCAGCTGTCTATCGGAGCCACCACTATGACCTAGTCACCCTGATGACCCCAGATGACTACACCAATGCACGAGAGAGAGCACAAGAAGCAACCTCTGAGGAGGTCAGACTGTTTTCTTAACTGTATTTGTGTTGCTGAGCAGCTCGTTGCTGTGTTTACATGTTTCTCTCTGCTAAATGTTGGCAGGTGTGGACGGGACTGCGTTACCTGGCTGGTGAGTGGGTGTGGGTGAATGGAGAACAGGTGCAGTACAAGGAGATTAATACCTGCCCAATTGTAAAGTTCTGTGGCGTCCTGGAGAAGGACAGCGACGCGCTGTTCGGGAGAAGAAATTGTGAGGAGAGAATGAACTTCTTCTGTTACAAGAGGTCTTAAACCAGTGGTGATATATACCAGAGTACATTTACTCCACGTAAATGAGCAGTTCATCTGAACCATACGTTTCCTTCATTAACGATTCCTCTTATTGATGCTCCCGCTCATTCAGCACATCATCAGCAAATCATTCAGTCAGTTGATTTGTTTTTTTCCCTTTGTCGGACATCATAGCACAGGGCTTCAAGCCAGTTCGGCGTTTATCACTGCGCATATCAGAGGAGCGAGTAACACTTCCATGTCACAGGTCAAAGCACATCTGAAAATCTGCTGTTTTAAACACATCAAATTGTCACAAAGACATGAAATAAATAACTTCCACAGTATCAATTTCAGTAACCAGTGAACATGGACACTGTTGTTGTTGTAGCATGACAGCTTAACCAATCAAAGCCATTACAATAAATAAAATATTTTGCCAACAGTGCAAGCTAGCTTTACAGTCTGACAAGTGCTTTAGATGGCAGAAGTTTAGCAGAAATCACTGGCACCAGATCGTGGTCCAAAATCAACATGTGGCTGTGAAATATTTATGACACAGCAAACTACATCGTGTAACTCTGGCATGTAACTGCTAGCTCTGGCTGCATTATTTCCCTATGCGAGGCTAGCCATGCTAACAGAGCCTGCTAGCTGTGGTATTTGTGAGACAAAAAAACTAAATTACATTATTTTCTCTTGTTAAGGAAAGTCATTAACCTAAATGGGTACATATGACATAGATGTTCATTATAGAACAGTTGCTGGTTAGTTTTGGCAGTAAGTGATTATTTCAGCGTTACTTCGCAACTTCCCAACTCCTCCACTCTCCCTGTCACACACAGACAAATAAGATATTGATAAGAGAATCGATAAGGTATCAAATCGATAAGCAAAATTATCAATGGCATTGATATTGATAAAATCTCAATTCCCATTCCTATCCACAAGTTCAGTTACATATTAGTGGGAAATATTTTACTACATTTTTAAAAAATATTTATGTAACTCCTGTAGTTGGTGGCAAATGAGTTTCCCCTTCAGGGATTAATAAAGCATTCTTATTCTTCTTATTATTATTAGTTACACTTTGTAAATTATGTTGTGTTATATTGTGCCTTTTAACAGCTGTCAAAAGGACTACCAATGAAATTGAGCTCTTCAGCTAACTCGGGTGCATTTACAGTTTTGAAAATGTTAGGATAATGTACACTGTCCCTTGTCTTAAATAAAGAATTGAACCTGGGGAAAATGAGTACAGTTTTTTCTTGTAACCCTTGCATACTTTTACTTTTGTAACTGGTACAGTCCTTGCTCTTAACATAGTGTCACACATCCATTTCAGTGCTAGTAAATTTGCGATCAACCTTGTGAACATGAAAACTATGAATGTGCATTCAATCAGATTTTTAACACATGGCTTCACCTTGTTGGACATCTTTTTTATTTATTATTTGAAATTTATTTAACCAGGTAAAAAATGTTTGAGGACAAATTCTCATTTACAAATAGCCTGTTGTTGTCTTAATCAGCTGTATTTAGTTATAGTTCTGCTTTTGTTTTTAGCTTTTCCCTGTTATTCCTCTGGTGTTTAGTGTCTGTCTCCCTATATTTGTCTTGTTACTATTTATTTTATTTTGTAAGGTTACTTCCCATGAGTGTCTCCTTGAGTTTTGTTTCCTGTCTTGTCCCCTCTCTTTATGGATTTGAAGGCCCGCTCTACATCTGTGTATATCGCCTTGTCTCTCCCGCTTTCAGTTGCCAGTTTGTAATTATACCATGAACTCGTTCAGGCCGTTTCTTGCTATAGGCGAACTGGGCGAATGCTTAGGGACCCCAAGCCACCATGGGGCCTCAAAGCTGCATGTTCAGCCTCATCTGAGGAGAATTAAAATGCTGTGTCTTTATGTGTAGCTGTTTCATGTGTTCATTACATCCCCTATATGCTTAAAACATAAACTTAGGATGTAAATAAAATATACTGCAATGATAAGCTGTGGCTGGTGTTTTTGTGGCATTATTAGCATACATATACTACCACTAGATACCGCACAACCCATATCAGCCAGTCGCAGCCCATACATCAAGACCACCACCATCTTGGGAAGTTACTGGTGGGTGCTGGCAAGCATGGTGGCGAAAGTAAACAAACGCTTGCACACACAAGTTTCTCTTGAAGAGGTGTGCATCAGACTTCCATATGTCCCAGATTTGTATTTTAAAATGTTATGTAGAATGATTATGTCAATCCAGTGTCTGTTGTCCTTTTGTCTCTTATAGTAACACAATTGGATGGAACCAAATTGAATTGAAGTATACTTGTGTACAGCACTTTGGGTGGCCATGCTGTCTTTTTACAGTGCTCTATAAATAAAGTTGAATTAAATTGAATCCATCTCTGAAAGTTCCTCATTGTGGAGGATTTCATGAAAGCCGTCATTTTTAAATGAACCCATGTGATGTTGAGCAGTTCAACCAATCGGACAAACGATAGGGATGCAGCCTGGTCCAAGTCACTGATGATGTCATCTATCATGACAGCACAGTATCAGGACTGCCATACAAAAACATTCAACTTTTTCATAATTGGTCAAATGTGGTTGACATTTTTATTATGGGCTATCAACCTATGCAAGTATTTACATTCCATGTTCTATTCCTTTAACAGATGTCCTGTGTTTCTTAAAATGAAAAATAAGAACTAACCAATAGGAATGACCCAGATAAAAATGGGTGCAATATGAAATGGGACAGTCTATGAAAGTCTCATTACCTGTGTGTTCTTGGAGGGCTGCTTAATCCAGTTTGCTAACCCTAGAAAGCTGGCCATGTCAGCCAAAGAGGTGATGCTATGTCGTTGTTGTTGTGGCAAAAAATGATTTGTTATTACACACATAAATCAGATTTGAAGATTGTGTGGACTGTGCACCTGACCTCTCAAGAGACAGGACGGGAGAAGACAGGCCAGGTGTTGGTCTCCAAAAAGTAAGTGGTTAAACCAGCGGTCCCCAACCTTTTTTTGCCGAACTGGTTTATGTAGGCATTATTTTCATGGACCGGCCTTCAAGGTGTGGCAGATAAATACAGCGAAAATATTATAACATGACTGGCATAAAAAGTTGTCCTCTTACCCTTTGCAAAGAAGCTCTCCAAAGACGTTTGTATTTTTTTTCATTTTTGCTAGTTTGCGGGTTTATTTTTTGGCTAACGTATCTGACGTTATACGTGATATTTGATACATTTTATCACGTGAATGAGACGAGCGTATTAACGTGTCAAGAGGCAATGGCAAAGTTGAAGAGAATCCAGTTGTTACTTTCAAAATAAAATGTTTTTCAGACTCTAATAATCAATGCAATGGAAGTAATATATTTATTTATTCTTTCTGTGTGGCCCGGTAACAACTGCCCCAGGAACCTGTACCGGTCCCCGACCCGGTGGTTGGGGACCACTGGGTTAAACCATGATGTCTTGTGCTCTGCCAGAGTGTGGACAAGTTGGCTGTGGAGAATTTGGAGTCATGTAAAGGGATCTTTCATTAATTAATACAGTGGGTTATGTGATGATTTCCTTTTTCACCTGAACAAACTAAACTAAATTTCAGGACCTTATACAGTGTTCATGTTGTTTGGGCAGACCTGGTCCTGTTTTGACTGCCAAATGAGCTACGTAACAAGAAATATCAGGTGATACAGTGTAACGCCAGCACCTGCTGGGACTAAAGAGCAAGATGGTAAATTTTGCATTGCATTCTACTGGAAGAAAGTGACTGGAGCGACGGTACCTCGCAGGCTTCCAGATAATTTTTTGTGAAACCTAGTGTGTGATTTATCACAGTGGTGCATCTGAACTGTGATCAGTTTTTTAAATTGTAATTTCACTGAATGTTCAAAGTTTCAAGGCTGCTGCCATCCCCTCCAGGTGAGTGCTGCTGTTAGGGCTGGGGATTATGCATATTTCTGATTAAACTATATGTTCAATATAAAATCTGTTTGTGACTTCAGGTATATGGAACTACTTCTGTAAAAACACAATGAGGAACATCTTCATCTTTATCCCTGTGCTGATCCTCCTTCCTCTCATCTGTTGCCAGCTGTCAGACCTCCAGACTCCAAGTTTTAGGCATTATAGTGAAAAGAAGACCTGGAAAGCTGCACAGGCTTTCTGCAGGGAGAAACACACCGACCTGGTCACTATCAGTGAAAAACATATTGTGGACTTTTATGACAGCAAGGGGTGGATCGGATTGTACCGAGACAATGCAAACAGTCCGTGGAAATGGTCCAGACATGATGAGATAGCCACCTTCATTCCCTGGGACACAGGTGGTAAGTAGCATGTCAGAGGTTATCACAAAATAACTTGAAGGATGCAAATTGCGCCCACTTATTTTTATCATCCCATATTAATATTTGTGCCATCCACATTTTTCTTTTAGTTTTATGTGATAAATATAAACATGTATGGGACCCTAAAAGCCTTTCTGGTTACATCTGGGTTATTGTGGCTATAGTGGCACTGACTTTGCATGGTACACCTCTGTTGTGGAGATTGGGGGAAATGAGGAGACACACAAAACAGTGTAGATCCAGGCAGTAAGCTTCCTGTGCTGTTCCAGTAAAAATGCATTTACTTACAGGACAAATGGTCTGCAATAGAGTGCAAAATACAGATGAATTACAAAACAATTCACAATTATTTTCTTTCAAATTCTCTTGAAAAATTAATTTATTCGAAATTCAGATATTCATTCCAATGTGTGAAAAGTTCACATTTGAGTTGGAATTACTTAGAAAAGTCATAGCACGCTGTTGATAATCAAGTGGCAAGTTTTTATTTGTTCTGCCTGGGTGTTTTCAAAGCTGCAAGAATAGTTATGTGCCAAAAAAATTGATGAAAAATATAATGAGTCAAACAACATTCTCATTGGCACTCACAATTAATCTGCACCTTTAAAACATCCAGGAGATGGCCTTGCACGTACCCAAAATCAACTGGAAGAAGATACAAAGATCGGTTCGACAGACTACTCTGCTTTCCATATGATTGTAAAAGATATTACAGCAAGTAAAGAGTAATGTAAGGTCCTGAATACCTTGGTCACCTCTCGAGCATGAATGAATCCACAGCTATCTGTCATGCAAGTAAACAAACTAGCATGTAAGGATAAAAGTAGTACCTGATCAACAGTAGGATGATTACACCAGAAGGGATAAGGTAGCTAGCAAAATGGCCTCTCCAGGTGACATATTTTGTGCACTGTTGGTCAGTACAATTCAAACAAACAAAAGCTTTTTTGGAAAGCTGCAGGAACCTTGCGGAAACAAGTCTTTGCCCATTTATTTGCAACTTCAATAGTTCTGATTCAGCAGGGAATCTTTAACGTGTTGTAACACCCCAGGTTCTGGCAAAATATTCTTAGATGTAAAGGATTGAATCCAAGCATTCCTATCTCTACTTCTTGCAGAACCGCAATCCTACGAGCACTGTGGCTTTAAGTTCTCCAATACTGAGAAATGGCACAACGCTAACTGTAATGCAGACCTTTCTTTCATCTGTTTTGACGAGAAGCTGTTTCTGGTGAAAGAGAATAAGACATGGGAGGCGGCATTACACCATTGCAGGTCTCTGGAGGGGATGGACCCAGATGGTCCAGATGCTCCCTCTCAGAACCATCGCTATGACCTGGCCTCCCTGATCACTCCAGATGACATCACCTTTGCACAACAGAGAGCACTGGAAGCCACCACTGAAGAGGTCAGGCTTTTTTCTGAGCTGTATTTGTATTGGTGATCAGCTTGTTGTCTGTGTTTACATGTATCTGTCTGCTAAATGTTGGCAGGTGTGGATAGGCCTGCGTTACTTGGCCGGTGAGTGGTTGTGGGTGGGTGGAGAACAGGTGCAGGTGTGGAATACTGAGAACTGCCCGGGACCCAAGACCTGTGGCACCCTGGACAAGACCGACATCACACCCTTGAGGATAAGACAGTGCCACCACAGAAGAAATTTTTTTTGTTACAAGAGGCCTTAAACCAGCAGTGACACATAACTAAGTAGATTAGTACTTGAGTACTGATCTTAAGTAAAGATTTGAAGTATCACTTTCCATTTTGTGACATTAAATAGTTGTGTGCCGCTTCGTTTCTCTGGGAAATATTGTGCTTTTTACTTGGTTTACTAGGTACTTTGTAAATTCGGTTTTTAAATACAAAAGTTTCATTAGCATTCAAAAGTAAAGCTACCAAACCATCATACAGCAGACAGCAGCTAGTCAGCATCTAAAAGTGCATATTTAGCGAAAGAAAAAACTATCCTTTAAAAATATTAAAGTTGCCTGGCTATTCAGTGACAGATTTTACAGCTTGTAAACATTACAAGCTCACTGTTTTTCCAATTTTAATATTAGTATATTTTAAAGTACAGGAAAATCAACAGAAAAATTATTTTAAATA
>OOFC01015042.1:16404-27797 GCA_900323345.1 Pseudochromis fuscus
TATTTTAAATAAAATGAATCAAATTCCCCTCAGGGATCAATAAAGTATTCTGATTCTGGTTGTCTCTAATATGTATACCCTACAACGCAACCTGTAATTTGTGGCTGAATTTTTGCACACTTTTGTGTTTCCTCCAGTAAAATTTTAGCTTTACTTAGTTTGCTAATATGAGTTCGATCTGTCCACCATGATTGATCATTAGTAATCAGTGTTATCATCACAATCCAACTCCTTTTTTTTAATTACTCTTTGAGTCTCTTGAATGTTTTAATTGACCTGATTTATAATGTGAACTCTTATTTTGTTGACAATAAGACTGATATGGGCTGTTTTGCGCATGTTTTTTTTTTCCCATGAATAAACTCCATGCAAAATTTAAATCTCTGAAAAGGTTGTTCAGGACCTTTGCAAACCTTACATGGGCAAAATTGAAGAAGGAAGGAATCATGAGATGTTCCACATTTGCAATACATTTGTGATCTTACGGCATTTTAAACTAGAAATAAATACATCGACCACACCAAGCAGTTGTCCTTTTCTTTATGCTACAATAAACACCACTGTTTTGGAATGGGGTTAAACTTTTTTTTTAGAGCTATTTCACTTGGATTGGAGACATGCAGTAACCACCCAATGTAGTCACCACCCAATGGGGTCACCAGGGGGTGCTATGATACTTCAGCAGATCATACAGCTGCGGAGTAAGAACCCAGAGTTCACACTGGTACATCTTGTGTGGAAATTTCCTCACCACCAAATTCCAGACAATGCATTACTTCCAGAAACTGATCAACCTTAATCCATTCAGATCTTTATTTACCATAGTCGGGTTCTTCACAAATGATAAATTGCACATTATCATTAATTTAGTGCAATGAATGAATTTATAATTTTATATCTTTTATTTGGAAGTACAAATAATTTACAGCTATGTACTATTTCACGGGCAGCCAGCCAGACACTCAGACTTCAAAGGGTCACAAAACACCTCAGGTCATTTGTCCTTGTGATCATGATTAGTCTTTTTGTTTGTTGTTGTTGCTTGCATCTACTTGTAGATATGTGTCCCTCCCTTCATTTTGTGCCTCTTAGTAGTTGTTTAGCTTTTCTTTGCAAGTTATGACCTTTTGGTTTTGTAGTCTTCTACGTGCTTTTTATTTTTTTTTTAATTTGTTGTTTGCTTCTTGTGCAGTTGTTTAGTGTTTCTCTTTTGTGGTCCTTTTGGGTCTCTTTGTAGTCATTTTGATTTTTTTGTTACTGTTTTGTGTGTCATTGCTATCATCTTAATTCGCTTTTTGTTTCACATCCCTTCCAGGCCATGTTGCATGTTTTCGTAGCTGTTTTGTGTTACTTTATAGTTGTTTTTGTGCCCTTCTGAGCCTCTTTTTGGACAGTATATACCTTTCCCTGTCTCTTTTGTGGTCTTCTTGTTGATGTTTTAGGGTTTTTTTTAGTTATTTTGTGTGTCTTTGTTGAGTAGCCTTCTCTTGGTTACATCTCTTTGTGGTCATGTTGATCATCTTTGCAGCCATTTGGTGTGTTAGTTTTCTTGTAATAGCTTTTGTCTCTGTTGTTGCTGATTCTTTCTGTTGTAGTTTTGAGTCTCTTCAAACCTCTCGGTAGTTTTCTGTCTTTGTAGTTGTTTTTGATTCTTTCTTTTTTGGGGGGTTACTATTTATTTATTTGCTGCTTCACTTTTTGGTCATGCCTTGTTGTAGTTATTTTGTCTCTTTGTTGTCATTTGTTGCAACTTTGTAGTTCCTTGAATATCTTACCAGTAAGAATTTTAGACATTTGCTACATTCAAACATCTGTCCACTTGTTCTTTACATGACTGCTATTGAATACAATAATATGGTTAATCAAGCAATCATTTTCCCATACATCTCTGGAGAAAAGTGTGCATTTCTGCCACAGGTAAGGGAATGGATGCTGTACGTCTGTAGGATTTTATTTTATTTTTTTATGTTTGGATGTAGAATAAAGTTAGAAAGACAGAGTTAAGAGTTAAAACTCAGTATGTGGAAAACCATGTTACTGAAAGTAGACTTTGCTGTGTGTGTCATTACTGCAACATAGAATTACACGAGGCTGGTCTGGAGTTGGATGGCTTCAGACAACTGAGGTCAACGACACATCCAGTTAAAACAGTGTCAGACTTCTGCCAAGTGACCTGATTGGTCAGGTTCGGGCCCACGCCAAGCTGAGAGATCGCATAATGTATGGCTCTCCCTTTCTGTGGTGACCAGGCTGCACACGAGTTAGCCAACTCTGCTGCTTTCTGCTTCACAACTGGAGAAAACAGTACACGTGTATACCGGATGGATGTAAGCAATACACCACTAGAGGGTGCCTTATATTGAGATTATTGTGAGCAATCCAGCTGCAGGACCCAGCCTTACAGATACACCCTTCCAGTGACACGCCTACTTAGGCGATGTCTTTAAACGTCCTAACAACTGCACAATAGAAAACACAGCCATAGAACAATATGTGACTTACAATTATGCATTATAAAAGACAGTTTATTTGACCAAGAATACACAAAGAACAAAATGGCAATGTAAAAAAAGCATTTTTTTAGCCTCCTGTAAAATGTTCTGTGGATTTGCTCAACAAATATGGTGAAAAGTAACAACATGAAGCTCCAAACAGAAATAAACCAGCTCCAGTTGATCCATAAAGTCTCCTTACATGCAGGACAGTTATTTCAAGGAGATCTTTTGGCCTTTTAAATGATGATGTCAAATAGATTGCTACTGATTTAGCAAATTAATGTAAGGCAATTGGTGAAGAATGTATGTTTAAGAATGGAGGACATGTCAGTCTAATACTGGGCTTGAATAGAATTAAGGGTTATTAAGATATGATGTTGGATGATGGAGTCATTATTTACTGATTTCTAAGATGTATTTACTATTTCTAAAATTACAACAAAACATTTAAATCCTAATGAACAATGTTTGCTCCATTGATGCATAAAAAAAAGAATAGATAGACAAAACAGTGAGCTGGCCTAGTAATGTAGCCATGTACCACGCTGCTGCGATGTAGCTTGCTCCAAATAATTCCTTCTCTTTCTGTCCCAGTATCAGAGACAGACAGGCAAAGGTAGGCAATTGCTTCAGGTCCCAATGTTGTAAAGGCCACACAGAACACCTCATAATATCTTATCTTATCTTATCTTAATGTTATGGAAAATAAATGATGTACTTATTATTATGGTCATTGATTCTAGGTCCATCCATCTATCATCTTAAACTGCTTAGTCTGTCATCATCACAGTGGCAGAAGGGAAAGCAGAGAAGCTCAGACATGCCTGTCACTCACAGTTTCCTCCACTTTCTATTGAGGAAGGCCAACTGGGGCAATAAGATGTCTTCAACATGACCTGGGTCTTCCCAGTTTGCTGGGCCATGTTGACCTTTAATAGGAGGCACCCAGGGGGCATTATGATTAGGTACAAGAACCACCTCAACTGGCTCCTCTCAATGCAGAGGAGCAGCATCTCAACTCTGAACTCTTCCTGCATGATAGACCTCCATACATCAGAGTGAGACCCGCCACCCAGTGGAGAAAGCTAATTGCAGCCACTTGTATCTGCAGCCTTACTCTTTTGGCTGTTACCCAGCGTTCATGACCATAGGTGAAAGAAAGGGATGTAGAGCAACTGGTAAAGCTTTGTCTTGCGGCTCAGCTCCCCCTTTACCACTACAGCTTGATACAGTGATAATATTAGCTAATCTCACTATCCCTTCTACCCTTACAGCGTCAAGATACTTGAACTCCTCCATCTGAGGTGGATCGTCTTCCTTTACTTAGAGGTGGTTTGTCATTGTTTTCCATGAAAGAATCATGGAAGTGCAGTTCCACTATGTCTTTAAGGAATGGATGTGATTGTGGCAAAAGGACAGTATCATCCGCAAAAAAACAGAGGCATCATCTTATGTCCCCTAAACAGTGCCCCCCTGACCTGGGCTGCACGGTGATGCTGATGACACTGTTCAAGAAATTCACAAACAGGTGTGGGGACAAGACCAATACAAAAAGAAAAGGTAAACATTTTTAACAGTGTATTATTCATTCATTCATTTTCTATACCCACTTAAGAAATTGGATCCTGGGGGTCTGCTGGGTGAGAAAAGGGGTACACCCTGGACAGGTCACCAGTTTATCACAGGTCTAACACACAAAGACAGACAACCATCCACGCTCACACTCATGCCTATGGTTGATTTAAACCAACAGTGTATTACTTTCTATTATTTCTATGTCTTCATGATTGAGCTCTGATTGTCTCATATGTTGTCTTGTTACTTTATTACCAGAAGATTGTACACAGAAAACCTTAAACATCTCCAATTTGGGCAGCAGTTGGTCCAAGAAGAAAAAATCAGCTGGAAATCCAGGATAAAAGTTCCACGTGTCATCATACAGAAATAATGTTCATCAGTTTTTCAGGGGATGTATATGTTAAACTACATGTGTTTGGGGTGTTTACTGTTATTCCAGATGTCTCGACATTGTTGCTGTGTGACGTGTCAGGATAAATAGGTTATTTTTAGATAAAGCTTCACAATAACTAAATCCACCCTTACTTTGTACACCTCTAAAACCTGATGCCCAATCACCCATTGTCAGTTTGTGCTGGTTGTGGCATTTCACATGATTTTTACAGGGGATTTTTCTGTATTAAATAACAGGAACTGGACACCATATTACAAGCGAGAGCCTAATTCCTTTGAATAAAAGATGTGCAACAATGGTCAAAATAGATGAGTGAGTCAGGTATCTGCTGACAAAGTGCCCTTCTCGAGACAGGGCCAGGATCACTCCCATGGTCCGTGCAAAAATTCTCGCCAGCCAAGCTGACATCCTGCATCCTGCCGGCTCCTTACACACATGAAGCCACAAAAATAAAATAATTATAAAGCTTTTTTTCAAATTTCTAATTGGTTCTGGACCACATGGATCCAGTTCTGTTCTCACAAATGATGCGTGGGAAAATCTAATCAGTGAAAATCAGTCAAATGTTCATCTCCAATCTGCATTGGTTTATTTGTCTCTTGTGTTATTGTGTCTTAATGTTGAGACCAAACATATGACCTTGGTTTAAAAATGCTTTTACATGAGAGAGTATGTTAGTTTGGCTATATATTACCTCTTCCATCATTACAGATTCATCCCTTTTTCCCAAGATGTGTGCTGCTGGATGCTCTCTGACTACATAGGACACACTTGTTGTGTTTACTTTTTCCCACCATGATTAAAGGTATAGTACAAGATTTTAATTACAGATGCATTCTGGGGTTCACCACTTCATTGCTGTGGCTAATTTTAGTTACTTTATATAAATGTGGTTGGCTTGCAGATGGCCTCATGGATTACTAAGGTCTTAATGTACCCTGTAACAATAATAGCACATCTTAATTAGTGTTTTATTGATTACATTTTATAATATGAACATGAATTTGAACAGTATATACAGCGGTCAAAAAGCTGCAACTGTAAAGTTTTTAAAAAGGATATCATACAACTATTGCACTTTTCATTAATTTATATATCAAAAAATGTTTAAGTGGTTTAATATTTGCACCTGTGTCAGCATGTCCTGCACAAAACCTTACATTCACAGCAGCAAGCCTGTCCAGGCTTGTCTCTGTGTGTTTGTATAGGTCAAACGAGTGTAAGTTAATGGGTCTGCAGGTGTGTGTATGTGTGTATAAAGTTTGGGTGGTCATAGAGCTTTTTACCAAGCTTAATTGTTTAGATTGTAGTGTTTACATATATAATGTTGACCTGTCTTCATCACACAATGCATTTACACAGACTGAATTGAATTGAATGAAGTTCAGAAGAGGTGCTGCAAAGTGGAAAAAATAGAAAGAAGTTCAGAGAGAAAGAGAGAGAGAGAGGGAGGGAATTATTAGAAGACGAAGAAGTGGGCTGGAACTTGAGGTATGCTGGAGGCAGGCACAGACAGGCTGACACTCAGAGGATACAAGAGCGGTGATGAGGATTTCAACAGAAAACCGTGGTAGCAGCCTGAAAACATGTTAATGCTGCATTTAAATTAGAAAGAAAAAAATTCCATCCCATCAGGTTATAAGTTGTTGTCATGCACAAGACTCCACATAACGACTCCAACCTGTGGATATTATAGTAAATAATATCTGGGTGATATATGGGATATATATGGGAGATATCAGCTGCAAGAGGAAATATTGGTGTTCTCACCAATAAATGAACACCACTAAATCCAACAGTACACTGACCTAAAGTACCTACAGTTCTGTATCACCACCACCAGGTTACATACATCCAGTACAGACAGTTATAGGCTGTTATTTATTTCATAATTATCATTATAATTTGTGTCTCAATTTCTGTCATCAAGTATTTTGTTTTCTTTTTTGAAATAGTAAAATGTAATGATGCTAACTAATATGTGATTGGACACAGTGTTGCTCACCTTCTTCACTGGGACAGGGAGACAGAGGACAGGGGACGGTTATGGGGAGACAGGGCTGCTGCTGCTGCTGCTGACTCATCTGTTGTTAAGTCTGGTAAAAGGAGCAGGGACAACTGATTTAATATGAATATCTTGCTAAACATTTACCTGCACTGATTAAATGTTGGTTAAAAAGGAGGGAGATGTGGGCTAATGCTAGTCTGTAGCTAGCTTATTTCACTACGGACATTAAGCTAACAGGTTAATTCCTAGCACTCACAGACTGTAGACTAGACTACCCACCTTTCTTAGAGAAACAGTGGGTCACATATTGACAGCCTCTCTTTTGTCTCTCTTCTCTCTCTTACCTTTTTTGAAAATGTGATTTTAAGCTGCATTGTTGCACTCTGGCGCAGCTACTGACTGCTACTGAGCACAGTCACCACTGTGAGTGAGCTAAGGCAGGACCAAACCATTTTATGCAGATACAGGGGGTCTGTCAGTGTGGATGTTCACTTTTTGGTCAATGTGGATATTCGACTTTTACTGCCAAAAAAAGAGAGATTGGTTTTGATCGTTTTCTAACTATATTTGAGAATAAATAAATCACAATCATCTGTCTATAAACTGCTTAGCAAAATCATATTTTAATTTTTATCTATTTTTTGGGCCCCCTGTCAGTCAGGGGTCCTTGGAATTGTCCTAACTCCTCCCTATAAATAATGGCATCACAGATCACGTGAATTTTACTTTGCCAACCATATTGGATGGCAAAAAGCATAGCATATACTGTATTAGAGCAAAACAGTATTACAGATCTGATCGACAAATTTTGCACCAATGGTTTGTCATTGTCGTGCGTACGGATGCAAAAGCTGACAGAAAACATGGATGTTCACTTTTCTTCGTTCCCAGCCAATGAACAAAGATCTGACAAGTGTGCATCAGCCATGTTTACAGCTGACTGGACTCCTTCTGTGTATTCCTGGCTCTGTAGCAAACATTTGATATCAGGTAAGTTTAACATGATTTGTGTGGATGCAGCATAGTGATTAACAGCGGCCAGCCTTGTGACTGTCATTGATCAGGTAATAGATTTGTGAAGAAAATAATTCGTGGAGTGCACAATTCTTCGTAGGCTAAATCACTGCTAACAAGAGCAATCAGAGATTTCTAACGTCGGACAAGGGTTGACGTCTACACAGAAATAAGACATATTATGGAACAAACTTTTGATTGACTGTCAAATAAATAAATAAACCAAAGTCATTTTATTATGTGCGTGGCGGACGTGATGAGGCTGCTGTCGGTATGGATCTTTTAATGGCAAAGACATCAACGGGCTGACGATGACGTACGGCTTCAGAGACTGACTGGTGTAAGGGGATAGAGTGTTGATTAAAAAGTTGAAAATGCTGTTTGAAGAAGATCCTGTTTTGGGCTATAATCAGTGAAACTAATGAATTTCTGAACAGCAATGTTGTATGGCTCAACGCCAATGCTGCTGATTTTTTTCCCAATATTGTGCTTTGTGGTTGTCCAGCACGATACTTGACAAAGTTACTAAGCTGCTGTTTTGATATTCGGTGTGGCTCACCGTGATCTGTGTTGAAGCGGCGGTGCAGATTTGCCAAAAAACGCGACAAAAACGTGACATCACTGAACATTATCTATAAGGCGCCTGGGTACAGGTAGGGCATGGCTGCTGGCCGTGTCACGCTCCAAGAACAGACGCAGCTCTGTGCACAGTTCAAAGAGGATTGCCCTCGGGAACTTGAAGCCGCTGATGAGCCAGTCGTCGTCCTGAGCCAAAAAAATTCTCTATCTCTGAAAATCCGTTCTCGTTGCATTGCTCCATTGGCAATATCTTCCAAAGTAGCAAAGCCACCATTGTTGTTAACTGTATTTTCTGCACCATTTCACACATACATTCATATACACTCATCTAATTGCAAACACCTGGGTGTATTAATTGTTCATCTGTGTATCTCTAATGTGCATGTCACAGGAATTACCGTTTTTACATTATTAACAGTTTCCCAGCATCACCTTTAAGTGTTGGCAACGGCTCAAAAGCACTAGAACCTACACCAGCCATGAAGTTGGCGTGGAGCACCACACATTTCCACGGTCATTTCACTCTTGATACATCTGAACATGGGCGTAGAAAACCGCATATGCCATGTTTTTGTATGTATGCCCTAGAGGTGTCAGTCCAGTCCCCTCAACACTTCTCATACAATATCCAATGGTTACTGACCAGTCTCTAGTCTTCTTTCTGTAAAAGCATCTTCCCACATACATACAAGAAACCTTTGTAGGCCCTTTGGCAAAACAGCTGCATCCTTCCCAGATTGCAGCAACAACACTTGTAGAAAAGTCACTCAGTCAGTCATCTTCTGTAACTGCTTTATCCTAATTGGGTCGCAGGGGTCTGCTATCCCAGCTGTAAACGATTGAGAGGCGGGGTACACCCTGGACAGGTTGCCAGCCTATGGCAGAGCTAACACAAAGACAAACAAGCATTCACACTCATCTATGGTCAATTTGGACTCATCAGTGCCAACCACTGCACCACTGGGCCGCCCACTTGTAGAAAAATATTATTTAAAATCATTAAAGTTTGGCTTCATCAACGTCACGCAACAAACAAGTATCTAATTTTCTGAATCAAAATTTCAAAACCTGGACTGTGTGATTGTGTCTTGGCTGATGTTTTCTCATATGGTGCACAGCTGCAGTGACTTCCTCCTCCACCAGATGGCAGCAAACCCCCACCATCAGTTTTTACAGGCTCTCCTTTCCAAGCCCAAAACTGCTCATGTACACACGAGTATTCACTAAGTATTCCCTGCTTTGTATTGAGTGAAAAACATGATAACTAATATTATATATTGATAACTGAACATTACTAATAAGATGGATGTAATCTGATGGGGTAGTTATTGGTAATCGATTCAAATTGAACGTTTCTTGTTTTGATTATTAAGGCACTGACTGGTTGAAATTGTTCTTGCTGCTTTTTCTGATTTGTTTTCCCGATGGCACAAATCACCTTCTGAATATATACAAGAGTTTCACCACCACACTTGAACACACACACTGGAGTTGAAGCAATCACTTCATAATATAATTTGGCAGAAGCAGAAAGTTTTGAGACATTAAAAATTCATCACATCATTTGAGAACTGCATTTCTATCAAATCCAGTCTAAACTACAGTATATTTGCTGCAGAAATATTCTATCTCCAACTTGCTCTTTTTCACAGAGGCTGCCATCTTGTGCCGCCAGGTTTCCATCAAACCCTTGTTCCAGAGGTGTCTTGGTCTAGGGGGTGTTTTAAGTGGCAGTTAGATTGTGGTTGATAAATCGAAGATCAGACTTATTATTACTTGTATTATTCTTAGTTTGCACAGCTGATGCAGCAGACCAGTAGACATACACTTTGTTGTTTGGCAGCTCGAGCTAGAACATGGTTATGGACATAGCCAACAACACAACTGATGTTTTTCCCCTTAGTTGGTGTGGAAAAATATCTAACTGCTACCAGAATTGCAATTTTATATTTTGCTCAAAAACTAGAAACTACCACTGTTATTTGGACTCCAAAGACCCGGTGACATCACAGAGATCAGCTCACACCGGCTGACATTTACTGACAATAAAAGTGTAACGTAAAAACAATGTTGGAGCTATTGTCAGCCAGTGGATAAATACCGTATTTTCCGCACTATAAGGCGCATTGGATTATAAGGTGCACCTTCAGTGAATGGCCTATTTTAAAACTGTTTTCATATATAAGGCGCACCCGCATTATAAGGCGCATCGACTAGAAACTACTGTAGTGGCTGTGGTTGCGTTATCCATCCAGCTGCACTAAAGGAAATGTCAACCAAACAGTCAGATAAGTCAGTCAGTAGAGACAGAAAACAAACCAACGTTCTGACAACTCCGTTCACTCCCAAAACAAGCTAGTACATTCACAATACGGTACCGTACGTACCGGTAGCTCTTACCGGTATTTGCACCGCCTTTGTTGAAAACAATGTTGGAGCTATTGTCACCCAGTGGATGAATAATATGTGTCCTACTAGTGCTGTCTTTTTATAAATGTGATAGAATAAAGTGTTAGAATTAAATAGCTTTTTACCATTACTTTGCTAATGTTCTCTTAATGTTAGCAGTAAAACTCCAAGTAACAACATGTATTCTTTTATATGGAAGCTAGAGTTTTACAGGCCAAGCTACACACTTTTAAATATCCATACTGTCTCCTCACACTGGACATATTATGCTGATTCTTATTCTGTGCTATTATAATATACACACCCACAGATGATGCAGGAGTATTAAAGTCCACATGAAATGAAAAATGCCTTTTTGACCAAAGAAAAACTGCAAATATTTCAAGTTCAAGACCCACATTTTTAGTTTAGCTTTTAGCTGATATTTATTTAGTTTACTGCTATTTAGTGTTTTATATATTTATTTAGTTTCTTCCCCATTCTCTTGTCTTATTTTATATGTTAGATATCTTTATTTATACATTTTAGTTTTGCCTTTTCCTTTTTACCATTTCTTGCCAGTGTTTCCTCAGGGGAGCCCTTCGCCCCGGGAGCAGTGGTTGGCTGTGGCTGCTTGGGTGTGGTCCTGCGGGGGCCTGGCTGGAGGTTGAACATCTCTGCCACACCACCTTTCAGCGCCTTGGGTCCGTGGTTGGTGGCGACGGGCTGCTGCCAGCTCCTCTGTTTCCTCACCTGGTTCATCTTTACTCAGTCTCATGTGTGTTATTTTAGTGTGTGTGTGGGTGTGTGTGAGTGTAGGGAGGGGGAGGGGTGAACATGTGGGAGGGTCAGGTGGCTGGGTGGGTATAAGGGACTGATTTTAGCATTTAAACCACTTTGTGCTACATTTGTATGTAGGAAAAGTGCTTTGTAAATA